>CM065809.1:64657643-64752500 GCA_033398695.1 Orobanche coerulescens | reverse complement strand
CATCTCGGTGAGTCATTATTGATTTCGATGTCACTTTGTTATCTCATGGCATTCCGGGTCATACTGGCGTGCCGGTTGGTATGTGTAGGATTTCATGTCGGGCACATTTAAGTCGTGTGTTGGTTGGTGGCCTCACATTGGACTGTGCACACGAGTCGATTGCTCCGTGAGACTGATTAGGTACAAGACCACACGTGTATTCGATCGATACTCGTTGGTGGCTTGTGCACGGACACATATCCATCCCGGGCGTAGTGTGGCGCCACTCTTTGAGCCGTACCGTAGTTGATTCATACAGCATGTTCGATTGCGTATGTTTTCAACAAGTTTGGGTTATAATCTAACCGATTCATTTTTGATCGAACTTGTGGTTTATACAGCATATATATGATTGTGCTTATTCAACTCTTGAGGATTGTTGTTCTGTGTAACTGACCCCGTTTGGGGATTTTATTTTCAGGTCATGGCAAGGCAAAAGCACGGAAATATCATGTTGACGGCGAGGAGTCCCAGTGATACTAGTAGGGCCCCCCGATCTTTTCAGTCATTCATGTTGTTGTCATTTATTTTCCGCTGCAGATTCTCATTTTGATACTCCGTTTCATTCAGTGTTGTGTATTTTATCTTCATATAAAATATACTAGTATTCGGTATTGTCCTGGTGTGTTGTACTTTAACTCCTCATCGGAGTATTTGGTAATATAATGTGGTTCGGTACTATAATTATATTATTTAATTCATCATTTTCATTCGCCGGGTGGGTCCCAGTCGGGGATCCACGACACTGTAATATCCGCCTAGTTTCGGGTGTTACATGTTAGGCCCGGGCTTGAATGCTCTCGCGAGATGTTATTAATACAAATATTCGTGGATACAAGTATTAATATAAGAATCTAAATACAATGAGTGTATAAGATCCTATTTATCTAACTCTTGAGCGAAGCTTTGGTGTTCTTGCTCTCTGCCGATCGTCTTCTGTGTGAGAGAGGCTGAGAGAGAAGATAGAACCGAGAGATAGCTGTTGCCAAGAGTGAGAAAGCCAAGTTGTGTGCTGAAATCGCAAAAGACCCGAAAGATGGCCGAGTGTAGGGAGCCTTCTATTTATAGGGGCTGAGATGCCTTGTTTCCTGGCGGGCGATCGCCTTTCGTCCAATATAATAATGGGGCGATCATCTTTAAGTCATATGGGCTGTCTGCCTAAAGTCCAAGGCTGCTGCCGGTAGCCAGCTGTGCGGTCCAATGAGGAGCCAGCACGCGTCCGGAGTTGCTGTCACAGGCACCTTTCGGCGGGCCTTTCGGCTGGTGGAAAGATGCTGACAGGCTGTGGTCAATGATCCGTGAAATGCAAATATCGTCTCGGCACTGCACGTGGGTTCTGTCCTGAGCTTCGGCCTTTGCCGACTGGATGATCATCGGCTTCGAGCGGCATGAGGCGGTCGTCATTGGGCGGTCACCAGGGGTCGGCATCGGCAAGTGTCGAGATATGATCGTCTGCTAGTCGGCCACCAGGAGTCGATCGCCAAGTACCGAGAGACGATCGTCTTAGATGTCGATCGCTCGGCACCGGGACTTGTCCTGGGACCTTCGGCCGGCCGATTTGTCTTGGCTGCTCGGTTATGGCTAGGTCGCCTGGCCTCCGGGTCAGCGATCGCCTTGGCCGGGCTAAGGCTAGGTCGCCAGGCCTCTGGTCGGCAGTTCTGCCTTGGCTGCCGGGCTAAGGCTAGGTCGCCAGGTCTCTGAGACGACCGCCAGTCGAGGAGTATAATTCTCGACACAACAACGAATAAAGTCATCGTGCCATTATGGCACGGTTTATCCCTAGTCTATAATATAAGAGACAGTGGTGTTTTTTGATCGTGAAGTGCGCACCTGAAAAGAATATTGCAACTCTCCAGTCTACTCATTGAATAATTTAATAATAATAGCAAATGTCCCCCGGGGCATAGCTCAGTGGAAAAGGAGGGGGACATAAAGTCTTGCTGAAGGCATGTAGCCTGGGTTCGATTCCTGGTGGGAGCATTCTGCTCTTTTCTGGGGTTTGACCTTGCATGTGTTATCAGTTGACCTATACTCAGACCCTGGTTACTGAGGCACATCCCGCGATTTAACCGGTGGTAGGGAAGAGGGACCAGAACTACGACCCCCAGGATTCAACCTGGGTCATCAAAAAAAAATAATAATAATAGCAAATATTCAACAATGACAAACTTCCAAATAATCTTAAAAATTAAATTAAATTAAAGGGAGAACTAAACTTCTAATTTCTTTTTATTCTCCCGCGACCTCCGACAGGTCGCTGGAGCACCTGTAACACCCCTACTTCACTAGGACTATTACATGCGGTAGAACCTTCCACAAATATCTACCAGGCTGACATCATACAAACAAGACAATACAACATGTATTGGGACAACATATGAAATAAATAGTCGGGTTTTGGCCTTAGCCAAAACTCTTTAAAAAGCAACCAAGTTTTATCATCCTTTATTATTACAAATACCCATAAATGGGACTTCCACAATAATAATAAGTGACACATAATGATATATTAAGAGTCCGACATAAAATAGACAAAACATCCAACACTTTGTTTGAAATCCTAACATCCATACTGCCCATATATACTGTGCGTATTCCGTGCCAGCTCCTCGAACTGGTAATCACCTGAAATGCATGAAATGTATTTTTCCTATTTAAGGGATTAGTGCTGGAATTCATTAGTGCAATTATGTAGTCGTATGGAATATATTATGTCATTTAGCAAACTATTCCCACAAAGCAGTTTAATATTGTGGAATATTATCAAAGAACACATCATTATCCTCAAGGGTTCTCAACTCAAATCACAATGTATTATTCATGGTGTTGTGTCGAGATTAGAGACCGGGCGACCGAGCCAGAGTTAGTTAGTCAAGGCAGACTTGCCGATGGAAGGACCCAGAACAGGATCCAGTGCCGAGCGATCGACTGCCAAGGCGATCGTCTCGTGGCAGCTAGCGATCGTCCCTAGTGCCCGATCATGGACGACCGCCTCATGCCACATGAAGACAGCATCCGTCAAGCCGTTGAAGGACAAAGCTCGGGATAGAGACCCACATGCAGATCCGGAAAAGGCGCCGAAAGATAAGGCCCTTTAACCCCAGTCTGTCACCATCTACTCACCTACCGACAGACCCGCCGAAAGGTGCAAAGTGGGACCTCCCGGGACAGCGACTCAGGATGCGTGCAGACTTCTCATTGGCTCGCACAGCTGGTTGCCAGCAGCAGCCACGGACTTTAAGGCAATCAACCCATGTTCCACAGACGATCGCCCCCTTATTATAATACAGGAAAGGCGATCGCCCACCAGAAAAGGAGATTCCAGCTCCTCCTATAATAAGAAGGCTTCCTGCACTTGGAAAGCCCCTGGCTCTCTGCTTTTTCACTCTTGGCAACGCTATACAATTCGGACATCTTTCTATCTCTCACTCTCGAAACCTCTTAAACCATAAGACGGTCGCCAGAAACGAGAGCAAGAACTCAGAGCAACTCTAGTTCTTCCGGCAAGCACTCAAGAGCTAGATAACTATGATCTTTTACACTCATTGTAATTGTATTCTTACATTAATATTTGTACTCCAACGTATTCATATTAATAATATCTCGCGAGAGTATTCAAGCCCGGGCCTAACAAACCCGACAAATCTTGTGTTATCCACTTTCCCCACGGAAGTGCTCTCGCATTTGTTTGTTACTCGATCATTCCAGCAATATCATCTCCGGATAATATTTTGGGTAACAACAATTGGCGCTAGAAGAAGGGGGGACTGAACCTCCATTTTCATTCCTACGGTCTCGAAGAACACTCACTGTTCTCCGAGGCATATACTTGAAGAAACACTCACTGTTCTTCAAAGAAAAACCTTCAGAATCATGGTGTCTGCCACCACAGCGAAGAGAGCCACTCTCAAAACCGCCGAACGTCTTGTTCCGGCTCAGTTCGAGCCTCAACATATGGCGGAGGGTAGCCGCGGCGGCGCGAGACTCTCGATCCCGCCCCCGAGGGACGGCCCTAGCCTCTCGCTCGATCAGTTCCAAACAGCGGAACAGATCGAGGAGGCAATGGACATCCTGCGGGAGCGACGGAGAGCATTCAATGCGCCCACAATTGCCCCATCAGCCATCCGCCGCGCGGGCAAACGGAAGCTCAAGGGGTTACTTGTCGAGCGATCGTCAGGAAGCCCCGATTCACGAGCAGAAGCACTCGCAAGGCGGGACGGTTCTGTTTTCAGCCACCTAGGAAGCGACCCATCATGGCGGTCAGGGCATTCTGGCCCTAGCCACGAGACGACGGAGCCCGAATCCATCTCCAGGATTTCAGCCTATCCAACTCCCAGAAGGCAGACCAGCCATCTGGCTCCTCATCGCCGAAGAACCGAGATCGGCGGCGACGACCCCATCATCTACCGCAGAGCCAAGAGATTGGTACACGATCGCCTCGGCTCTTGCTCCGAGAGCCAAACCACGAGCGACCCAGCTATGGCGATGGCCGCAATGCAATGCCAGCTCGATGGCATGAAGGCGCTCCTAGAAATTGGGGCAGGCGCCAAGAGAAAGATCGCTGGGCCGAGCGAGCTGCTCGTGGTCCAGATCGAATTTGCCCCCGTGCATCTAAGGATCGCGCCTCCTCAAACACCATTATACGAGGGGAGGTCGGACCCTAAGACTCACCTGAGCAAGTTCCGGATCTACATGACCGGATGCGGGGCATCAGACACGACCAACTGCCGAATATTCCCATTGACATTGGGCGATCTGGCCCATAGGTAGTACACCTCACTGCCACCATGATCCATCAGTTCCTTTGAACAACTGGCGAGCGACTTCACATCGTACTTCGCCACCAAGGTCGCTCGACCAGAAGGTCCCCACCGCATGATGAAAATCAGGCAAGGGGAAGACGAATCCGACGAAGACTACATTGACCGGGTGGATGAGATAATCCTCAACGGCGAGCCCGTAAGCGACGAGATCGCCCTCTACTCGGTCCTAGGGGGATTCAATGGTCTTTCGCCCATGTTCAGGCACCTTACGAAGGACATCCCCCCGACCTACGTGATCTTCCGCGCCAAGGCCGCAGACTTTTTGGCCAGGCGGAGGTTACTCTTTCACCTATGAGTAACTTAGCCGGTGCCCCGGGCAAAAAGGATCAAGGGTCGCGATCGGCGACCGAACGACGATCATCAGTCTGCCAACCCGATCGCCAAGATCAAACAACATCTCCATAAAGGGAGGACTTGCTCGCCCTCTAAAAGTTCATCATCTAACATGATGGACCTAGGCACGAGATCGCCTCCCACAGCATACCGTACACCGTTGAGGATCACCATCTAACATGACGATCCGAGGAAGAAGAGTGCAGCCATGGTCCTGGAGGTCGATGGAACCGACAACTTCGACCATGCAAGGTTCCTTTGGGCTGCGATCGCTCGCCCTTCGTTTAAATATGAGTCGGGCGTAGCCGAAAGACCCTCCAAACAAATCTGTAGACACACTCGCCCGCCCTCAAAGGTTCATCATCTAACTTGATGGACCCGGACAATGCGACGCGTCCCTACCCCTGTCACAACGCATACCGTCGAGGATTGCCATCTAACATGACGATTCGAGGTAGAAAAGTGCTAACAAGCCGCGGACGTGGAGTCGATTAATCCGAAGACGCCCCGTGCAAGGACTCCTCCAGACCAAGACCACACGCCCTTCGTTTAAATACGAGGCGGGCTCAGCCTAACGGAGGACCCTCACAATAAAATGAGTCACGAGACAAACCTACCATTGGAATGTCGCTCGCGCACAAGATACGGTCATGGAGGTCGGTCCATCGAACTCCGCGACCGTGTATGGTTCCTCAACGTCGAAACAATCGGCTTTCCACGAGGAATCTGCAAAATTGAAGATCACATGAACAAGACCGAAGATAGCTCGCCAAACGATCGGATCGCCCGTCATTATCTTAAACGATCGCCAGTGGAACCACCTCGCCCCATGTCTTCGACATCGGAGCAAGTTGGGGGGCAATTGTTGTGTCGAGATTTATACATCTCAACAAGCAATTGGCACAGAGACCGAGCGACCGAGCCAGAGTCAGTTATCCAAGGCAGACTTGCCGATCGAAGGACCCAGAACATGATCCAGCGCCGAGCGATCGACTGCCAAGGCGATCGTCTCCCGGCAGCTAGCGATCGTCCCTAGTGCCCGATCATGGACGACCGCCTCATGCCACATGAAGCCAGCATCCGTCAAGCCAGCGAAGGCCAAAGCTTGGGATAGAGACCCACATGTAGATCCGGAAAAGGTGCCGAAAGATAAGGCCCTTTGACCCCAGCCTGTCACCATCTACTCACCTACCGACAGACCCGCCGAAAGGTGCAAAGTGGGACCTCCCGGGACAGCGACTAAGGACGCGTGCAGACTTCTCATTGGCTCGCACAGCTGGCTGCTAGCAGTAGCCACGAACTTTAAGGCAATCAGCCCATGTGCCATAGACGATCGCCCCCTTATTATAATACAGGAAAGGCAATCGCCCACCAGAAAATGAGATCCCAGTTCCTCCTATAAATAGAAGGCTTCATGCACTTGGAAAGCCCCTGGATCTCTGCTTTTTCACTCAACGCGATACACTTCGGACATCTTTCTATCTCTCACTCTCGAAACCTCTTAAACCATAAGACGGTCGGTAGAAATGAGAGCAAGAACTCAGAACAACTCTAGTTCTTCCGGCAAGCACTCAAGAGCTAGATAACTATGATCTTTTACACTCATTAACATCTGGGACACAGCCCAAAGATCATTTTCTCAACATATAATGCCGATAACAAGACACGAGGTCCACGACCCAACCATACCATTTCGTTTACAAAACACAGGGTCCACGACCTGATCACACATATCAACATATTCCCAAGGATTATTCGCGTCCCGTGCTAACAAACCACGAACCTCAGATGCTCCCGCCGAACATGCCTGAGTGAATAACCCAATGGGAAACCATACCAAATCACATGTCACCGTGACAACAGTCACATAACCATAACCATACATACGTTCATAGTTATCCCGGCATTGCGCTAGATAGCTACGAATCTCAGAGTCCCCGCAACACATACCCGGATTGGATAACCCCCCAAGTTATCCCGGCATCAGGCTAGCAAGCCACGAACCTCGGAGTCCATGTAAGACATACCCTATTGGACAACCCATGGCACGTACATTACACAACCAAACCACAACCATAAGTTATCCCGGCATCGTGCTAACAAGCTACGAACCTTGTAGTCCCCGCAAGACATACCCGATTGGACAACCCACAAGTTATCCAGGCATCGGGCTAGGAAACCACGAATCTCGAAGTCCCCGCAAGACATACCCGATTGGATAACCCTACGGTCGCGCCCGACCCGTACTAGCAAGGTCGGATCCCGGAGATTTAACAAATCTTACCCTGTAGCAAATCACTTACAACAATCACACAACAAGCAAATACCATTACCAAACAACACTAAGCATCACAACCTCCTTACAAAGGAGTAACAACTAATATCACACCACGCCACATATTCACTGAACAAATACACGCATCAATACACAAGAAATGATATAGTTGAAGAATTCGATCGCTAGAATCGATGAAAATCACTCAAGAACATCTAAGAACCCAAGAACACCTAAGAATCATCCTAGAAACAAGAACTAATAAGAATCTTTTGAAAGAATTTGAAGAACTTCAAACCACATACCTCGATTCAACCAAGAAATGGATGATTCTTCAAGAACAACCTTGATATCTTGTTCTATAATGTTAGGAATATGTTTATGGCTTGATTTTGGAGTTCAAGGTGGAGGATTTTAGGTGGAGAATGAAGAAAACTCGAAGGAATGCCCTAGAACACTTGAGAAATGAGAGAGAGGGCTATTTATACTTATCCGGACAAATTTTCTAGATTTCAGCATTTTCCGGTCGTGTCAGATGACACGATCGGGTCATGGGTCGTGTCACCTGTACAGAAAGTTTTTGCTTTCTAAAATAGTACGACACGGCCCGTGTCAAATGACACGGCCCATGTCACTGTACCAAGCTGAAAGTATAGTCCGCTATTTCGACCATAACTCCTTCGCCCGGACTCCGATCTCGCCGTTTGAACCATCAGAAAACTAACTAAATTCTCTACAATGCTGTAATTTTTTTGAATTTTTGGATTTTTCTGGAATTTATGGTGAATGTACAAAGTCGAACCTAAATGTGGAAAGGTCGAAATAGTATGCCGTTTAATCCAAAGAAGCATCAAAACTCACTTGTATGACAAAAAGTGCTGAACAAACATGTCCAAAATGTGTCAATGAACACAAGCGAGTCACTAGAATCGAAAAAATATAAAAATGAAAAATACGGGTATTACATTCTACCCCCCTTAAAAGAAGTTTTGTCCCCGAAACTTAAAATATGAAACAATCGACGCAAGGCAATCTTAGATAACACACGTTATCGGCTGCTGACAACCCAAAACGAACCACATGTTGTACGTGACTGCTACCATCCATATCGCTACGCCAGAATGATAACAACACGTAACAAACAAAAGTCAATATGGTTGACCAACCCGAACAGCACAGCAATCAAAACACGAGTTTATCGCTGAAAAAATACGAAATTCCAACAACCCAAAGGTTTGGAAGATCAAATACGAGGACAATTTCCTGAACTTAAGGAAATTACGAAGTGATCCGAACGCTAAAAAAATCACGATACAAAATCAAATGATAACAATCAGATAATAACGATTGAGCAGCAATGGTCGAACAATAATGATTGAACTCCAACATCAAATCAGCCACAATCGAACAACTATGATCGAACAAAAACAACAACAACAATAATTGAACAACAAATCCGAAGTTCACACCCTAACTCAAGGCAGTGAAAGAATTTGTAGGAACCACGAGATGTTAATTTCACACAAGGTTTACAGGAAATCGTACCGAACTTGGGAAGGTCACAACGATAACAGATCAGTCTGGAACAATATCAAAACTCGCTCGAATGACAAAGGCAAAAAATAACACAAGATCAGAAGTATCAACGAACACAAACGAGTCAGATAGAGTCGAACAATACGGAAGCGAAAAAAATATGGGCATTACACCATATCACCTTTAAAAGATGTTTCGTCCCCAAAACCTCTCTTAACAAGAACGGAGTGCTAGAATAGCAACCTTCCCGGCAATATTCTCTTGGTCCCGCATCTGATCTCCATGACCATCTGTACCGCGGTCACGACTGCGTCCTCTGCCCCTCGGCATACTAAGCGGATACTCACTCAATACGATGGCACAACATATCGACATAAGGTATCTAATAGCAACACGATAAGAGTACCCACTCTAGATAATTACACGAATACGAAATTTACAATTGCGATACTCGGAACTTGCTATCATAACCAACTATTTAAATAATCACATCAACAAAATTCTTATGACCCATACCGATTCAAACACTGCCGTAATAACTATACACCAATATAATTAACCATTTATAACATTCTTCTCAAATCCCCACGAGGTATCCATTTAGATAATAACATTTGAAAACCTTTGGAATTCATATATATATATATATATATATATATTTCTGAAATAAAATTTGAAAACATTTTTGATACCTCGGGCGGCTTTTTTATTAAAACTTGTAAATAAAAGACTTTAACTGTCTCATTTGAAATTATTTGCAAAAATAATATTTCCTTGCAACCGGCATTATTAAAATCACCATGCCACTACGCATCATCATCACCGTTAATAACAAATAAGATAACCACGCAAGATCATCAAACCATTCGTACATGCACTAAACATTTCCACCAATCAACAATCATTTTGGAGTGATTCAAGATTAGCGTACGATAACTGGCTCAGTACAGAAAACTTTTCCTAATCCGAGTTTGAAGTTTAAATCGAGTAATATTTTTCATCTTTCACAATATATTTTTGAAAATAAAAGTCGTATTGGATTTTGAAATATAGAAATTTTTATGGTGTGAAAGATTTTTTTTGAAAATCATGTACTCGAATTATTTGAAAATAAAACAATACGTTAAAACTTATTTTTCGAAAATCGTCTCAACACTACACAAAAATCAACGACGGTAACATTTTACAAAATGTCCAAAGGTACTTTAAAACAACTCTTTCAATACCATTGGGGTTCCATTAGAAAATTCAAGGCCGGCTCGCCAATTTCAAATGATTTTCAAAATCCACACGAGGCCGCCGAGTAATCGCACCGTCAAAATATTTTCGAAAATTGATTTTCCACAACTTGCTCAAGTTTATGAAATTTTCAGGAAAGCATTTTCGAACACACACACACACAACAGGCACAATTTATCAATTCATCAAACACAATCCATTACCATCAAATCCAATCACACGTCAACACCATCTGTCCACATAATTACAATATCACACAAGCAACCGTCAAAAGATAATTAACATCTAAAACTGTAACCCTACCTCTCAGTAATGAGGACTCTAACAACAAGTGCATCCAGAACGACTTAACGTTCAGACCACCAACTTAATCACAACTTGAGCATTATTGCCCAAACAATAATGTCATCATCACTACATACCTCTGAAAATCAAAAAGTTAAAATCGAGAGTCACGTTTTGAGCCAATTTGGTAGACCCCATTTGACCTAAGAATCATGTTTTAAAAAAAACTATAATACAAGATGAAAATGAAATGTCATTATTTGAATTCTCAAAAAAAAAAAAAAAATACGGCCTTGAGGTCATCATACGAAAGTCAAAATTTTTCCTCCCTTGAAGGATGTTTTAAAATAAAATTACGTGACTTTCCAAAATCATTTAAAGTTTTAAAATAACA
This sequence comes from Orobanche coerulescens, assembly GCA_033398695.1. Taxonomy (NCBI): domain Eukaryota; kingdom Viridiplantae; phylum Streptophyta; class Magnoliopsida; order Lamiales; family Orobanchaceae; genus Orobanche; species Orobanche coerulescens. Next base: position 64,741,576 of record CM065809.1, on the reverse strand, counting down.
CACCAATGAACTTTCCTTCCGTAACTACACCAAATCCATTACTCCTGTAAAACCGATTTATACAAAGATATATATATATATATATATATATATATATATACACCGGCACCACTCCTTATTCCAGCACAATACGAGAATCAAACAAACATAGGTTACGTATTCACCATTCATATTTAAACACCAGTTCACGATATGGAATCACACAAGTCTCGTAACACTCAAGGCATGATATAGTAGGGAGACTTACATTCACAAGTCGCACGAATATGATGGTTGCACCTTGATACTATCACGACCGACATCACAAACGACGTGTCACGACACGACTCAGTCAGACACAAACTTCAAAGCGTCTTTTCAACTCGCTATTTAAGGCGGCAAAAATCATTTCACAAACTTTATCGTCTTCAAGATTTTAGAACCCTAATTTTTCAGAAGCAGAAAAAACACTTTGAATCTTCAATACACTTAGCGAAAAATTTCTTTGCAGAAATGGAAGCCTATCTCGAAGGAGTCAATCTAAAGCTCGTGAAGGACCAGATTATTTTCAGTATCGTGGTCGACTTTGAAGGACTCCTGGCGACAAACTCAACAGGCTAAATGACGACTATTATCAAGATGATGAAGAAAAACGGGATCTACCATTTTCTCGACATAGTCCCCCAAACAGCTATTCAAAGAAGCTGTTATATGCTTTTACAAGGAGGCCCATGTGACGGAGCACGACATTTCAAGCATGATTCTTGGAGAAGAAGTTGAGATAACTCCCCAGACAATCGCAGATGCCTTTAATCTGGAAAACCGAGGCATCACAGTCGAGGCTATTAAGCAAAGCTCGATTGAGACTTGGTACGAGATTAAGCTGCCCAAGGAGCCTTCGAAGGTCAAACTCACAGTTAAAAAGAATGACCTGAAGAAGGAATATAGATATGTCTTTGACATCACTAACAAGATAGTCATGGGAATCGCTGGAAGCTATGACCAGTTGTCTTCAGCCAAATATATGGTCTTTGGTGCTCTCATCCAGTCAAAACAAATCAACTGGCCTGATTATATCTACAGACAGTTGGGTCGAGAAGTAAATAAAGTGAGCTGGGACGAAGATGAGAAAAAGTTCAGACAGAAGCTTGCTTCCGGAAATCAAATCAGCTGGATACTGGAGCGTCTCGAAAAGCCAAAGAAAAGGCGGACCCTTTCCAAATTAGCAAAAGACTTGGTCATCTGGACCACAAAACCATGAAAACCATTGTAGAGAAGAATGAAGAAGCTGCAAGGATAATCAAGGAAATATCCTCTGGACCACCTGAGTACAGAGGACCCTCGGATACAGAATCAGACGAGTCTGAGGGAATTGCAGCTAAGATTGCGCCTAAGTCACCTGTAGTCGAGAAACCATTGCAGATGACTCCGACGATGACAACACTCCTCTGGCCAGGCGGTTCAAAAGAAAGTCACCTGAACCAGAGAAGTTTCACATTCAAGCTTCACCAGAGAAGAGGCAGAGAGGCCTGGTGAACTATTCACCTGATACAGATGAAGAAGAGGTGCAGCATGCCAGACCACCAGCACCAATCGAAGGTCTACTTACTCAGATAGAGATAGTCATCTCACCTGCACCTGCCCTGGCTGAAGATCAGCCTATTCAACCAGAGCTGATGACAGACAACTTTCCCCTTCTCACTCTTCCAAGCATTACAGAGGAAGAAGAAGCAGAGGAGACAATTGTGATTCCTACTGCCAATTATTCATTCAACCTGAAGACCAACTGTAACACCCCCGGATTTAACCGGAAATATTACAGCGCCGTGGGCCCCGGGATGGAACCCACAAGGCTAAAAGAAATTTTGGCAATCATTTACAAATGCTCAATAGGCCAACGACGGTACTATCTTTAAAACATTTGAAGACTATATAAAATATGTCTATCAAAACCGTCGTAAAATCTCGTTTGAAAGGACAAGGCCTGAAATGCCAGAACTCAACACTTTAGAAAACGATTTTCCAAAGTAACTCAAGTTACCAGAAACGAAAGGTCATTTAAAATACTCACGCATCAAAAAAGACAATAGTTAAAAGTATTCTAGCAGCAGAATACAACAACTGATCACGAAACTCAATACAAAAACATGCCCTAGCCAGTATCCTCCGGGAAGCTCATCCCCTCACGACCGCTACAAGCTCGATATCCAAAGAACCTAAAAAGAAAGCCCACGACGGGGTCAGCCATAATATCCAACAATGATAACCGTCTCATCACATTAATAATTACATACCAATGAGAGTACAAAATAAGAATACGACCAATGTAATCTTATCATAGTAACTTTACTTACTCAAATAATTCTCATCAGAATAACCATTATCATATTTCGCATCTCGTACTCGATTAACCAATAAATTCGAACATAATATCTGTATTGTATCTCAAACAATACTCAAGATTCTCAAACTATCATAACCAACTCACGATACGGAAATATACCAGTTCTGACCAATACGATCCATCGGATAGCATCATCAAATCCCAAGACGATAACCGATTGTCCATCAAAAGACAAATACCAAAGGAAATACGGAACATACCTCAAGATATGAAATGCCACGACAATCATGTCAGTCTAATCCAAGATCAGATCAATAACATACAGACACGGTCCTAACACAAGACCTACAAATGCATACTCATATGACAACGTCAATATGCTCACATCAATAACAACAATGTATACTCAATGGAAATCCCATGATCCAGCGCCCTCAGCATAGATCCTCTGATGATCCTACTAGATCAACATGAGATGGATAACCAACAATATACATATGCACAACAACACATGATAAAATCAATGATGCGAATCCACAAGATTCCATCAACACAATACTGGATAATCCAACGATCCAGCGCCCTCAGAATAGATCCCCATGATGATCCCGTCGGACCAACGCATGGTGGAAAACCTGTCCAACGATCCAGCGCCCTCAGCATAGATCCTCATGATGATCCCGTCGGACCAACGCATGGTGGACATCCGATCCAGCGCCCTCAGCATAGATCCTCATGACCCCATCGGATCATTTACAACATAAACAATGCAATTATGCATACACATATGCAACTCAATCTGTTCATAAACATGAACAACATATGAATAAAAAACATGAACGACACTAAGATGAAACAACTAGGACGACTTCATATTCAGCAACATGAATGACAACCTGCATGATCAACAGCATCAACAATAAACTGAATCAAACTAAGATACTTGTCCCGAATCCTTCAGGAGAAATCTCGATGTCAAATCGTCACCCATATTTATCCTTAATACTCGGCGATCCCAACGTACCACGGATTATAGATACCCACATTCTAATATTTATCGCAACGTAACCTTGATACCCGAATATGCCAATAACCGAGATAAAGCATATACATTAGGATTTAACTCCCAAAACTCGAATACAATTTATAATCTCAAATCTCCTGTATTACGATTATAAACATTGCTATACGAATTATAAACGAATGAAATGGAAACCATTCATTAAATATTATAACTGAGCAAGTAATAACTTGCCTCGATACCGATACGACGATGATGAAGCCACTACCAATCTCATTGCCTTCGTCTACGAGCTCCTCGGCCCCGACCAATGCAATTCACGAACATACTCGAACACGACCGCAACATACGATTATAATCTCCGATCAATAACCTCAACCTATTACAATAATAGATAAACAACAAGTTCGATAACAATCAACAATCGATATATCCAATCCACAACCCTAACGATTTCAAAATATCTTGATTAAACACAAGTCCGAACAATCTAACTCAAACAATTACGAATTCATTCCCATGATTCCACAAGGTCCATATATCGATTTGATACGGCGAGTATACAAACTTAACTAAAATATTCCAATCAATTTCTATTTCAAAACTTCAATCAAACACTTTGAAGGCGGAAATTCAAAGTTATACTCGGATCATCAATCAATAAACACCAACCATGTCAAGAACACGAAGAACACAATCACAAATATATATGTCCGTCAACATATAGTCCATATAACCTCACGAATCGTAACAACAAAACCATAATCATCTTCATACGAATCATTCATCGACAATAACATCAAAATCCGAATTCAAGGAGAGGATTACCCAACATACCTCTTAGAAGATGAAATATACAAGTAAACGTTTCCCTTGATTAACACGGTGCGAAGAAAACGATGAAAGGAAAGAGTCCCGATCCAACATCCTTCTAAAGTTCGTTCCTAAATCACAACGATATCAATTCAATCACAATTCTACGAAAACATATAGAACTTCCCAAGTTCTACCCCATTTAAGCATTTTATCGGACACCTTGAGGGCATAACCCAATTTAATCGATCAACGGAGAAATTCTCGAATTTGTTCCACAAAACATCAAGAGTAATGAACGATCTCAAGAATACAACAAAGTTCTATCAACAATATGATTTAAAACGGATGAAATCGTCCAAAACATCAAGAAACCTCAAAAATCCCCAAAACCAAGAGTTTAAGTGTTCTTACCTTCGATCCGGGCGGAAGATGATGTTAGCCATGAATCAAACTTCCAAAATATGTTGCTCCATGATGTTTCCATCCAAATCCATCCATTTATGGTGAAAAATCGCGAAAGGAATGAAGAAAACATGAAAATGCCCAAGTGACCCGGTCCAGGCCTTTATATAGCCGGGACCTGTCGGTACCTTACGGCCGTAACCGTCCATGGCCTACCCTCCTGTCCAATTTGGCCGACACCCTTACGGTCGTTGCCGGCAGCAGCTTACGTACATAATAGGGCCTTACGGTCGTACCCGGCCACAACCTTACGGCCGTAATCGTCCAGTCTTGACGCCCAGCGAGTCACTGCCGAGCGTGATCAGCCATCCCTGTGAGTCACTGCCAACCATGATCGGCCATCCAGCGAGTCCTCGACCACGACTTGGCCAGCTGCCTGCTAACGTACGTAATACTTAATCCATTACGTACATAATACGTACGTTGACTTGCTACAGTAATATACTCATATTACGTACGTAATACACCCTGTATAGCGTACGTAAATCCATCCGTTGACTCACCTGTCCACATCCGTTGCCGAAAGCTGTCGACACAGGGTCCCACCTGCCGACCACAGCTCGTCATGTCTGATTCCCTTGTTACGTACGTAATGCCTTATGCATAGCGTACGTAACACTTATCAACTTAACGTACGTTAACTCTACTTCTTAACGTATGTAATCCTTGTGTTTTAGCGTACGCCAGGTGTACATCGTAGCGTTCGCTAGTGTGGCTGTACTTAACCATTTCAGCTACTCTTGTCTAATGTCTCGACATGCAGAATACGAACATACGGCATACTGAATACGTATACTCAACTGATTACATCCTCAAATGCAATTGTCGATCAGATACGACAATTATACCAATACTGACATCTCAGTCCTTAATTTATTTTATCCATACTGTACAGTCGTAGCGTGCACTAGTGTGGCTGTACTTAACCATTTCAGCTACTCTTGTCCAACGTCTCGACATGCAGAATACGAACATACGACATACTGAATATGTATACTCAACTCATTACATCCTCAAATGCAATTGTCGACAATACTGACATCTCAGCCCTTAATTTATTTTATCCATACTGTACAGATTCCACGCTGTACAACATAACTCGGATAAAATAATATTAAACAACAGTAGTTGAAATTTCGGATATTACATACTACACCACTTAAAATAAGTTTCGGCCTCGAAACTTGAATCCGTCATAAAAAGAAACAAACTGTTCAACCAACATATTTCGAAACCATCGCGATAACGATCAATCATAGTTATTAACGAACAACCAAAACAGTATACTTAAAAATGCAAATTCGACGATCTCCTGAGATACTTGCGAGTTCCTCCACAATAACGCCTCAATACGCTTACAATCATGATTCTAAGAGTCCCAACCAAATATATCATCGTCGGATGAAATAATCGATCCGTGTCACATCCTGTCTGCTTGGTTACACAATCAAGTCTAAATCCTGCTAAAAATCAATAATACACGATACATCCGTGAAACAACGGCCCAAATCAACGACACAAATCCCGAAACATCGGAACAAAATTCGAACGCTCATACGATCATTAACAATGATCAACCAACAAATTAACCGAGTATATCATCGACATGATAAACTCAAATATGACCAATCAGAGGTCAAAACACAATCGAGAATATCATCATCATGATAACCTCCAATATTACCAACGAACGATCAACTAAAATCGAGGATACCTTCACACGGTAAGCTCCAACACGATCAATACAGAACCACATAAATCGATATACGAACGAATAAAGTTCTCAAAATGACACACCAATCACATACACTGGATCTCAATGAGTTGAACATGACCTTCGACATACGAACAACCAATCAAAAACCGACAAACATATCCAAACATACATGGGGTGGGAACGACCACCCAATATTCAAACAATTAGCATGGGGTCACCATCCCCAAATCTACACTTATAAAGAAATCATTCAAAGTCACTATGGTAGAATCGTACTACTACCATACCAATGGAATCACATAGCACATACGTACCGGTTTCATAAAACCCATAGTTCCAAAATTACATTCTGTACCCGAACCTACAACACGCAGCATATTTCTCTTATCCGATCAATTAACCGATCATCCCTGGATAACCAAACTATCATACTAGAGTTCGAATCTCTTTTCCTCGTACTGTTAGTGTGTTATCCAGTTTGTGAATCTCACTCAGAACTTCACCATGATATGCAAAATGCGTATGTATATCAATCACATTTTCAAAATCAGTTTGAAATCATACAGTCTCGTCAAGAAGACAAATTTTCGAAAGTTCTTTCAAAAATTTCAAAACTCAAAACATAAATTTTCGTAAGACCACGAAAATAATTTTTGAAAAATTAAATTGGCTCGCTGATGCCAAGTATTCGATAACAGTTTCCTTCGAATCCGCACGATTTCGAAGTTTAAAATGAAAACTATGCAAATGATTGACCACATGCCTACTCCTGTATACCAATTCGGTTCGTCACTAATATTCACTGATATTTCATCAGAAAATCACCCGATAGAGGTCCAAAATCTCAATATATAAACTCAGATAAAAACTCCTCTTCCATACATGACTCGCAACGTCAACCATTAACCCATCTTGGGTCACCTCAAATATGCTATGACAAAACATTGAAACAACTCAACACAGTGAAAGACTTCCCGATAGGTTTTATTAGAATATGTAAACCAAAACCCCGAAAGGCAGTAATAAAATGCATAAGCGATTAGTAAGGTGTTTTACAAATCTCGGGAGTTTTAAGAAAACAGAGAAAAGCCTTTTGAAACCTTAGGGTCTCAGCTCATATCTCGTTCCGTATTACAAGAAGTTTAAAAAGTAGAAAAACCCTTTTGGACCCCAAGTCCTGAGTTACAAACCTATTTCAAAATCGATTGGGTCTCGGCCCAAAAATCATTTTCGGTAAAACATCCGTAAAACGTTCATTTTGAAAAGTATCATTTGCAAATGCTTGCAAACAGTTCCATATATCACAAATTGAACTAACATGACTACTTGTTCTTCTCAACCATGCACAACATTTCCCCCAAATGCACAATTCCGTTCCGAAATCTAACTGATATATTGATTTCCAAAATCATAGTTTCTCAAATCATCAATCTGTCCGAATTCTGTCACCTCATACTGTAACGTATAATATCCTGCAGAATCTCAATGCATGTCAACTTAGAATGACAATAAATCTCAATGCAATTCAAGAATCCAAATACTTACAGATCGTGAAGCCGATGATTCCCCGTGATACTGGCACATGTCTCGACTCAAAAAAATACTCGACACAGATATTTTCAAAACACACGTTTTGCAAACTCAGTTTAATTCGAGAACACAATACATCTCTACCCGAAGAAACACGTTAATACTATTTGGAAAAGTTTATAACAAGCCCAGTACTACACTGGCAAATCGCATAACGCATAAGCCCGAGTGAACAACAAAAACTCATGGCTCCAATATTTGTCAATCGACAACTCGAATGACGCGACAAAAACATGACCCAACTCGGCCCGACTGCCTAGGTTTTCTCAACCTAAGCTCCGATACCATATTCTGTAACACCCCCAGATTTAACCGGAAATATTACAGCGCCGTGGGCCCCGGGATGGAACCCACAAGGCTAAAAGAAATTTTGGCAATCATTTACAAATGCTCAATAGGCCAACGACGGTACTATCTTTAAAACATTTGAAGACTATATAAAATATGTCTATCAAAACCATCGTAAAATCTCGTTTGAAAGGACAAGGCCTGAAATGCCAGAACCCAACACTTTAGAAAACGATTTTCCAAAGTAACTCAAGTTACCAGAAACGAAAGGTCATTTAAAATACTCACGCATCAGAAAAGACAATAGTTAAAAGTATTCTAACAGCAGAATACAACAACTGATCAGGAAACTCAATACAAAAACATGCCCTAGCCAGTATCCTCCGGGAAGCTCATCTCCTCACGACCGCTACAAGCTCGATATCCAAAGAACCTAAAAAGAAAGCCCACGACGGGGTCAGCCATAATATCCAACAATGATAACCGTCTCATCACATTAATAATTACATACCAATGAGAGTACAAAATAAGAATACGACCAATGTAATCTTATCGTAGTAACATTACTTACTCAAATAATTCTCATCAGAATAACCATTATCATATTTCGCATCTCGTACTCGATTAACCAATAAATTCGAACATAATATCTGTATTGTACCTCAAACAATACTCAAGATTCTCAAACTATCATAACCAACTCACGATACGGAAATATACCAGTTCTGACCAATACGATCCATCGGATAGCATCATCAAATCCCAAGACGATAACCGATTGTCCATCAAAAGACAAATACCAAAGGAAATACGGAACATACCTCAAGATATGAAATGCCACGACAATCATGTCAGTCTATTCCAAGATCAGATCAACAACATACGGACACGGTCCTAACACAAGACCTACAAATGCATACTCATATGACAACGTCAATATGATCACATCAATAACAACAATGTATACTCAATGGAAATCCCATGATCCAGCGCCCTCAGCATAGATCCTCTGATAATCCTACTAGATCAACATGAGATGGATAACCAACAATATACATATGCACAACAACACATGATAAAATCAATGATGCGAATCCACAAGATTCCATCAACACAATACTGGGTAATCCAACGATCCAGCGCCCTCAGCATAGATCCCCATGATGATCCCGTCGGACCAACACATGGTGGAAAACCTGTCCAACGATCCAGCGCCCTCAGCATAGATCCTCATGATGATCCCGTCGGACCAACGCATGGTGGACATCCGATCCAGCGCCCTCAACATAGATCCTCATGACCCCATCGGATCATTTACAACATAAACAATGCAATTATGCATACACATATGCAACTCAATATGTTCATCAACATGAACAACATATGAATAAAAAACATGAACGACACTAAGATGAAACAACTAGGACAACTTCATATTCAGCAACATGAATGACAACCTGCATGATCAACAGCATCAACAATAAAATGAATCAAACTAAGATACTTGTCCCGAATCCTTCAGGAGAAATCTCGATGTCAAATCGTCACCCATATTTATCCTTAATACTCGGCGATCCCAACATACTACGAACTATAGATACCCACATTCTAATATTTATAGCAACGTAACCTTGATACCCGAATATGCCAATAACCGAGATAAAGCATATACATTAGGATTTAACTCCCAAAACTCGAATACAATTTATAATCTTAAATCTCCTGTATTACGATTATAAACATTGCTATACGAATTATAAACGAATGAAACAGAAACCATTCATTAAATATTATAACTGAGCAAGTAATAACTTGCCTCGATACTGATACGACGATGATGAAGCCACTACCAATCTCATTGCCTTCGTCTACGAGCTCCTCGGCCCCGACCAATGCAATTCACGAACATACTCGAACACGACCGCAACATACGATTATAATCTCCGATCAATAACCTCAACCTATTACAATAATAGATAAACAACAAGTTCGATAACAATCAACAATCGATATATCCAATCCACAACCCTAACGATTTCAAAATATCTTGATTAAACACAAGTCCGAACAATCTAACTCAAACAATTACGAATTCATTCCCATGATTCCACAAGGTCCATATATCGATTTGATACGGCGAGTATACAAACTTAACTAAAATATTCCAATCAATTTCTCTTTCAAAACTTTAATCAAACACTTTGAAGGCGGAAATTCAAAGTTATACTCGGATCATCAATCAATAAACACCAACCATGTCAAGAACACGAAGAACACAATCACAAATATATATGTCCGTCAACATATAGTCCATATAACCTCACGAATCGTAACAACAAAACCATAATCATCTTCATACGAATCATTCATCGACAATAACATCAAAATCCGAATTCAAGGAGAGGATTACCCAACATACCTCTTAGAAGATGAAATATACAAGTAAACGTTTCCCTTGATTAACACGGTGCGAAGAAAACAATGAAAGGAAAGAGTCCCGATCCAACATCCTTCTAAAGTTCGTTCCTAAATCACAACGATATCAATTCAATCACAATTCTACGAAAACATATAGAACTTCCCAAGTTCTACCCCATTTAAGCATTTTATCGGACACCTTGAGGGCATAACCCAATTTAATCGATCAACGGAGAAATTCTCGAATTTGTTCCACAAAACATCAAGAGTAATGAACGATCTCAAGAATACAACAAAGTTCTATCAACAATCTGATTTAAAACGGATGAAATCGGCCAAAACATCAAGAAACCTCAAAAATCCCCAAAACCAAGAGTTTAAGTGTTCTTACCTTCGATCCGGGCGGAAGATGATGTTAGCCATGAATCAAACTTCCAAAATATGTTGCTCCATGATGTTTCCATCCAAATCCATCCATTTATGGTGAAGAATCGCGAAAGGAATGAAGAAAACATGAAAATGCCCAAGTGACCCGGTCCAGGCCTTTATATAGCCGGGACCTGTCGGTACCTTACGGCCGTAACCGGCCATGACCTACTCTCCTGTCCAATTTGGCCGACACCCTTACGGTCGTTGCCGGCAGCAGCTTACGTACATAATAGGGCCTTACGGTCGTCCCCGGCCACAACCTTACGGCCGTAATCGGCCAGTCTTGACGCCCAGCGAGTCACTGCCGAGCGTGATCAGCCATCCCTGTGAGTCACTGCCGACCATGATCGGCCATCCAGCGAGTCCTCGGCCACGACTCGGCCAGCTGCCTGCTAACGTACGTAATACTTAATCCATTATGTACGTAATATGTACGTTGACTTGCTACAGTAATATACTCGTATTACGTACATAATACACCCTGTATAGCGTACGTAAATCCATCCGTTGACTCACCTGTCCACATCCGTTGCCGAAAGCTGTCGACACAGGGTCCCACCTACCAACCACAGCTCATCCTGTCTGATTCCCTTGTTATGTACGTAATGCCTTATGCATAGCGTACGTAACACTTAGCAACTTAACGTACGTTAACTATACTCCTTAACATATGTAATCCTTGTGTTTTAGCGTACGCTAAGTGTACATCGTAGCGTGCGCTAGTGTGGCTGTACTTAACCATTTCAGCTACTCTTGTCCAACGTCTCGACATGCAGAATACGAACATACGGCATACTGTATACGTATACTCAACTGATTACATCCTCAAATGCAACAATTACATACTCAACTATAATTGTCGATCAGATACGACAATTATACCAATACTGACATCTCAGTCCTTAATTTATTTTATCCATACTGTATAGTCGTAGCGTGCACTAGTGTGGTTGTACTTAACCATTTCAGCTACTCTTGTCCAACATCTCGACATGCAGAATACGAACATACGACATACTGAATATGTATACTCAACTCATTACATCCTCAAATGCAATTGTCGACCAGATACAACAATTATACCAATACTGACATCTCAGCCCTTAATTTATTTTATCCATACTGTACAGATTCCACGCTGTACAACATAACTCGGATAAAATAATATTAAACAACAGTAGTAGAAACTTCGGATATTACACCAACAACCCCCAAGGACTCTCAGCAGCACAACTAAAGTGGTAAAGAAAGAAGTGTTCAAATATTCCTTCATCAACATGTACGAGGAATGGAAAGATTTTAGGATGTACACTTTTTCTGAACTTAAAACTCTCGTTGATAAACCCTCTTGGGAGCATCCTATAGCAGTAGAACAACTTATCATGTTATTTTGCCATGAGACTAACGTGCAGGTTCTTCTTAAGGAGGATTCATTACACCAGAATCACGATTTTGTGACTGTCAAAAACTGTCACAAATAGCAAAAACAGTCACAAATGACTGTCATAAAATCACCAGTCACAAGTTTTTGTATTTGTCACTGATCACAAAGCTTGTTGACAAAACCTCATTTATATGACTTTACAATACCACTTTCTATAGCAGTCACAAATATCATTTATGACTGTCATTAGCAGTCACGAAGTTCATCTTTTGTGATAGACATTAGCAGTCACGAATTTCAACTTTCGTGACTTCCATGGACAGTCACAAATATCATTTTTTATGACGGTCTTGTGACTATTTTTAGAAGTTACAAATGTTGAAAAAATATAAAAAAATAGTAAAACCCCATTTTTCTATGACTGCAATCTAATTATTTTTCATAATGAATTCATAATACAATCCAAACTATAGTATCAGAAATAAAAAAAATTAGTAGCTTCAAATGTTTAGTGTCGGTATTTAGTGATGTGAAATTATACTTGATATTTTGCTCCAAATACCTGACACATAGTTGACCACTCAATTGAGTATAAGTTGGATCCAACAAAGCAGCATATATCAGTTAACATTTCACAATAAATAAATTACATGTTAACTTAAGTCAGGTTCAACCAAATTAGAACTCTAGATACAAGAATACAACCAGAAAACAACTTAGCCAAAATATTTCATTCTGATTTAAACTGAAGTACTGAACCATAATACCAATGTTATTATAATTATCCCAGAACCAAGATGTGTAACAAATGCCAATACAAGAGCACAAAATTTCTGTAACACCCCAAAAGGCAGCTATTACAGTGTCGTGGACCCCACACTGGGACCCACCAGGCGATATCCAAAACAGATTAAATAAATATAATTTGTGATACCGAACCACAATGAATAGTCATTACTCCGATTAAGAGTTTATTAAAAATATGGCCAACGGCCTTATAATACACAGGATCCGAACAACAAGTATAAACCATATGGAGATGGAAAATACTTCAAATGTCAATACAACCAGATAGTAATTTAAATGAAGCAGAAAATAAAATAACATAACACGGTTTAACATAACCGGACAACAAATGATGTGGGCCCCCCGAACTAGTATCCTTCGAACCCTTCGCCGTCAACATGCTCTTCCTGTGCCTTGCCTTTGCCTCGACCTAAAATACAATACAAGTATTTCGCCCATAACACACGGTCAGATATACATGATAATTAATTCTTCCGACATTATACAATTCACATATATAGAATTCAAGGAAAAACATCCCGACTATTAATCATACCCCTCGGGCGTATGAAACAATCAGTCACAAACCGCCGAACACATCCAATCATACATGGACTATGAACGATTAACAATATAGCTCAAGATGGACATCACAGTATGCCCGATCCGGAAATGTGTCCGTGTACATGTCCACCCCGTATATGGAATCCAGAATATACGTGTGACAATGTACCTAATTAGCCTCACGAACTATGTCTCGTGTGCACAGTCCAATGCGGAATAACATCCACGCATGACTATATATGTGCCTGGCTAAAAATCCTACACAATAACCAATCGGAACGTAGATATGATTCCGGATATGTCACGATACAACATGACAACGAATTCAATAAATCACACATCCGATTAAGGATCAAGAAAACTCACCGAAGTGAAAATAAAGACCAACGAGATCAACGATTCAAAGCGACGTACTTGGTAATGCAACCCCATGATGAAACGGAATAACGTCAAGGACAATGTCAAATCACGACAAGCATTTCATAAACATTTCATACACATGAAATGTATAAACATCACAAGATTCTAATCATCATTATAACCAAACAAGATAACTTGCCTCAATTGAGATGAGAATAGTCCTCTTCTTGTCGAAACGAATGAACGACCCTCGACTAATGTTGTTTTTCTCGAACAATCAACCTTAAACGAAATGTATTTTACTCAATAAAATATTTGTATAATTATCACTATAGGATTAGTAAGACGACATCCTACACTCCTTTAGAATAGTTTGCTATCTCGAAATATCGAAGCCTTATGCCAAGAGTTCTTTTAACATCATTACAACCATAAAAATCGGTTTACAATATTTTTACCGAATGTTCACATGGTTCATCATAAATAAGAATTCTATCAAGGGTATGTTGAATAACCAATTATGATGTTAAGATCATCTTATGATGATTAAACTTTCCAAAACATTAAAATGTTGAAGGAACAAAATCTGCACATTTATGATCATTCTCCTCTCATCTAAATTGAATATTAAGCTTACAACAAGGTTATTAGTTATGAGATTACACCATATTCATGAAGGTTATCAAAATCTTTCTTTACAAGGCTGGAAGATCCATTAACATCATGATGAATTCACCATTTATCTAGTATGATGATCAAAACATTCTAAGTTCTCAACACATTAGATTAATGAAACGTTGTTGTTGTTGGTTTCACAAATATCCTTAACCATTCAAAATCTTGCTGAGCTAAACATAAGGAGAAAATGATTCTTAAGAAATCTGAGCAAGAAGACATCCTTCTACTTCTAACATGGCCAAGTTCTTCCCAAGGTAAGTGAAAACTTAAAATGGTGTTTAATCACTTTATGATAACAACTCTATTAGTTAAATCCAACTATGGTGAAGTTAAGCGATTCAAAGGTGTTCTCTTGAGCTAAATTCGTCCGAGAAGATGAGCATGATAGTTACAACATGGTTAAAATCACTATATCATCAAGAACACATCCATCTCAAACCCTTATTTATCATATTCATCAAAAGTGTTAAAAAGGTTGGATTAAAACTATGTTTTACTTGATTAATCTAACTCTAGGTGAAGTATAATTCGTTACTACATCAACATATGAAAATGATACAGAGAAGAAAGTACACCTACCTCCAGAAACGAAGAACAACCTCAATGCTATGAGAAAATATACTCCAAGCTCAAGAACACCTCCTAATCTCCAAGAAAATGAGATCCACTCCAAGATTTAAGGCTTAGAAGCAAGTTGGGCGAGGTTGATATCGGTTTGGGAGTGCAGAGGGACGATATATGGAGAGAGAATCGGTTTGGAGTTGTGAAGAAATGAAAAACAGGCTGGTCCTATAAATAGACTGTGCAGACTTAGCGCACGCTAACGGGAAGCTTTAGCGTACGCTAACACACTTACGTACACTAACTGGTTAATATTACGTACGTAAGCGGCTTACAGTGGCTACTGTATTGAATTCGCAGGTCCTTAGCGCACGCTAATGAAAAAGGGGTTACGCACGCTAATAAAAGTTGACTCTGGCCGACATGACAGCTCAGACATTACTCACATGCATGCCAACGGCTAAGAAGTTCACGTGCTGAAGTCAACTGATGCCAGATTCTCTCTTAGCGTACACAACAGAGGAAACATTATGCACGCTAAGGCACAAGATTAACGTACGTTAATCATGCTACGTAGCGTACGCTACGTCAACAGAAAAGTAAAAAAAAATGCATCTCTCTAATTAACATTGAATCATCGAGTATGAATGAAATAACAATGATATGAAGTTCAAATCTATAATACCTCAACATAATACTAAATGCAATGATTCATGATAATCAGATTATCCGAATAATACAATGATAGGTAAAAACGAAAAATTACAGTTGGATATGACATACTCCCCCCCTTAAAAAGATTTTCGCCCTCGAAACTAAGGGGTAAATAACTCAGGGTATCTCACTCGCATACTATCCTCGGTTTCCCACGTAGCCTCCTCTACTCCGTGTCGTAACCACTAAACCTTCAGTAGGGGAATCGTCTTGTTCCGCAACTGCTTGTTCCTCCTCTCGAGTATCCGCACAGGACGCTCCTCGTACGAATGACCCTCCGCTAATTCAATCTCTTCGAACTGAAGTACATGGCTCGGATCAGCAACATATTTCCTCAACTGGGAGACATGAAACACGTTGTGAATCTTACTCAAGGTCGGTGGCAAAGCTAGTCGATAGGCCAGATCACCTACACGCTCCAAAACCTCAAATGGCCCAATGTACCTCGAGCTCAGCTTGCCCCTCTTCCCAAAACGAAAAACACCTTGGGTAGGAGACACCTTCATTAACATATGGTCACCAACCTCGAACTCAAGCGGTCGTCGATGGTGGTCAGCATAAGACTTCTGTCGATTTTGAGCCGTTAACAACCGACTCCTAACCAAAGTGATCTTCTCACGGGCTGCTAATAACATATCGGGTTCCGTACCAAGAGATTCTGACAGTTCGTCGCAGCACAAAGGGGACCTACAGTGACGGCCATATAATGCCTCATACGGTGCCATCTGAATCGAAGTGTGCCAACTATTATTATAAGTGAATTCCACCAAAGGTAGCTGGGCTTCCCAATCGTCCTTCCAATCAAGAACACATGCTCTCAATATATCCTCTAGAGTCTGGATGGTTCTCTCAGACTGACCATCGGTCTGTGGATGAAAAGCCATACTGAAATTCAACTGCGTGCCCATCGCACGATGAACTGCCTTCCAGAAGTGTGACACAAATCGCCCGTCATGGTCTGATACAATACTCTTGAGGGTACCATGTAATCTCACGATTTCCTTAATAAACAGCTGGGCCAATCTCTCGGGACTCCACGTGTCCTTAATCTCCAAGAAGTGGGCTGATTTGGTCAGACGGTCCACAATCACCCAAATCGTATTCATTCCTCGACGACTCGTCGGCAAGCTAGTGATAAAATCCATAGATATGTCCTCCCATTTCCACTCAGGAATCGGGAGCGGTTTCGAGATTCTGGCGGTCATTTGGTGCTCAATCTTAACCTGCTGACAGGTTAAACATCTTGAAACGAATTCGGCAACCTCACGTTTCATATTCCCCCACCAATAATTCTGCTTCAAATCCTTATACATCTTTCTAGATCCCGGGTGAATAGAGTACGGGGTACCATGGGCTTCTCTCATGATAGAGTTCCTCAACTCTTCGTCAGCGGGTACACAAACTCGATTTCTAAAGCGTATCAATCCATCCTCGTGGATCACGAATCCAGGGGCTTTCCCTTGGGTTACCTCATCCCGAACTCGAGATAAGAATGGGTCCGTAGTTTGCTTCGATTTGATCATATCATCAAGAGACGAAGAAATCTCAAGGGTGCAAAGTTGTCCCTGAACACGCTGTAACCAAACTTCAATTTCTGGCCTCATAAGGTCCAACTGCAACTCTCTCTGTGCTGTCAAACGGCTCAGCATCTGCTCCTGCACTGTCTTACGGCTCAAAGCGTCGGTAACCACATTTGCTTTACCCGGATGATAAAGGATCTCGATATCATAGTCCTTGATTAATTCTAGCCACCTTCTCTGTCTCATGTTCAACTCCTTCTGAGTAAAAATGTACTTTAGGCTCTTGTGGTCTGTAAAGATCTGGCAGGTAACTCCATACAGATAGTGACGCCAAATTTTCAAAGCAAACACCACGACTGCTAACTCGAAGTCATGGGTCGGATAGTTAACTTCATAGGGTCGCAATTGTCTCAATGCATAGGCAATCACTTTCCCTTCCTGCATTAGTACACATCCCAGGCCCTGTCTTGACGCATCACTATACACCACAAATCCTTCCGTTCCTTTTGGTAAGACCAAAACAGGTGCCGAAATCAATCGACTCTTGAGCTCATCAAAACTTTGCTGACATGCTTCTGACCACAAATACTTCTTATCCTTCCGCAGTAAGTTAGTCATCGGTTGCACAATTTTAGAAAATCCTTCTACAAACCGTCGGTAGTAACCTGCTAGGCCGAGGAAACTACGAACTTCCTTCACGTTCTTCGGTGGTAGCCAATCTCGAATGGCTTCCGTCTTTTGTGGGTCCACTCTCACTCCTTCGGCTGATATCACATGCCCGAGAAAGATAACCTCAGGCATCCAGAATTCACACTTAGAAAATTTCCCATAAAGCTGTTCCCGCCTCAATGTATTGAGAACTTGGTGGAGGTGACGCTCGTGCTCTTCATGGTCACGAGAGTAAATCAGAATGTCGTCAATAAAAACGACTAGAAAGCGATCCAGATAGTTAATAAAAACTCGATTCATCAACTCCATGAATACCGCCGGTGCATTAGTCAGTCCAAATGGCATCACCACAAACTCATAATGCCCATAGCGAGTACGGAAGGCTGTCTTCGAAATGTCAGACTCTCGAATCCTCAACTGATGATAACCAGATCTCAAGTCGATCTTAGAAAACATGGTAGCTCCCTGAAGTTGATCCAATAAATCATCAATACGAGGCAGAGGATACTTGTTCTTGATGGTTACCTTGTTCAGCTCATGATAATCAATACATAAGCGCATAGATCCATCTTTCTTCCGTACAAATAACACTGGTGCTCCCTAAGGGGACACACTAGGTCGAATGTAGCCCTTTTCAGTCAACTCCTCAAGCTGGTTCTTCAATTCCTGCATCTCAGTCGGAGCCATACGATACGGTGCTTTTGAAAGCGGGGATGTACCTGGTTCTAACTCAATAATAAACTCCACGTCACGATGAGGAGGTAAGCCTGGCAACTCGTCTGGAAATACATCTGGGTAGTCTCGGACTATCGGAATGTCGGCCAATTCAACTGGTCGATCTGCTGTTTTGGTCATGTAGCACCAATAACCAATACACCTTTGATTAAGCAGTTTCACTGCTTTCATAGCGCTGATGACTCTCCCAGAACGACTGGGATTATCACCTCGAAAAATACACTTGAAACCATCATCAGAAGTGACGGTTACCATCCGCTTGCGGACACTGAGTATCGCATCATGACGATCCATCCAATCGATACCCAAGATTATATCATCCTTAGGTAAATCGACTACAATTCAGATTTGACAACCACTCATGGTCGTTCAAACGAATCGGACAGTCCTGGACTTCACGATTTCCAATAATTCTTCTACCATCAAGTAGACCAATCACGTAGGGCTCACAATTGATAACATGGTCTAGAGGCAAATGACTTAAACAAGAAGAAGATATAAAGGAGTGTGAAGCACCGGTATAAAAAAGAACACACACAGGGTGGGAGTGGATCTCGAGTATACCTAAAATCATGCTGGCCTCAGGATCGTCAGCTTTCTTCATCTCGTAAATCCTGGGTTTCGCAGTTCCGGCACCAGGTGTACCACTTTGATTCGCATGGCCCAATCCCCTATTCGCCCCGGTGGTCTGATAGGAAGCGGACAGAGGCGTCCGGTTCTGGACAGAGGACTGAACTGGAGCATGAGACACTACTGGTTCAGGTCCGGGCCCATTCCTGCAAAAACGAGCACGGTGACCAATCTTGCCACAAGTATGGCATGTGACGGCAGGCTTCGGGCATTTGGAGCTGAAGTGCCCCTGGTCTCCGCAGTTATAGCACACAACAGATGAGGGGACCGCTCGAAAGTGCGATCCAGCTGGCTTCGACGCCATGGGTGGTCGATCAGAAGGGTTTGGCAATGACTGTGGCTTCCTGAATGTCCCACGGTTACTCTCAGTCTGGTTCTGGTTCCTGGACCTTGTGTTGTTGGACTACGGTTGCTTCTTGGAAATCTCCTTCGCGGTGAGTTCATACTCTAGAGCCTTCTCGATGAACTCTGGTAAGGTAGTACACTGGTGATTCAATAGCTGCATTCTCATTCGGGGTTTTAGCCTCTTGAGAAAGTATTTGATCTTATCAGCCTTTGTTCAGATAATTGTCGTGGCGAAAGGAAGGAGTGCCTGGAATTTCTCAGCAACAGATAATACATCATCGTCTTCAGATAGGTCAGGGTTCAGCAGTTCCGACAGTTTGGCCTCATGGAGTGGCCCTGGATAGTAACGGTCTAGCATGAGGTTTTTAAATTCCTCCCAAGTATAAACACCATCAGCTGGCCTTACTGAAAGCCACCAGGTATGAGCGCCTTGTGATGATTATACGTTTCATGTGTATGAAACACTTATGAATTGATGCCTCGTAATTTAATATTATCCTTGACGTTGTTTCCGTTTTCCATCATGGGATTGCTTTCCCAAGTATGTCACTTTGAATCGTTGATCTCGTTTGGTCCTCGTTGTCACTTTGGTGAGTTCTTCTTGATCCTTAATCGGATATGTGATTCGTTGAATTCGTTGCCATGTTGTATCGTGACATATCTGGAATCATATCCGCGTGCCAATTGGTTATTGTGTAGGATTTTTAGCCGGGCACTTATATAGTCATACGTGGATGTTTTCTGTATTGGACGGTGTACACGAGACGTAGTTCGTGAGGCTAATTAGGTACATTGTCACATGTATATTCTGGATTCCTTATACGGGGTGGGTATGTACACAGACACATTTCCGGATCGGGCGTAATATGATGTCCATCTTGAGCCATATTGTTTAATCGTTCATACTCCATGTATGATTGGATATGTTCGATGATTTGGGACTGATTGTTCATACGCCCGAGGGGTATGTTCAGTAGTCGGGATGTTTTCTTTGAGATCTAATATATGTGGATTGTATAATATCGGGAGAATCATTTATCATGTATATCTGACCCTGAGTTTGGGCGAAATACTTGTGTTGTATTTTAGGTCGAGGCAAAGGCAAAGCATAGGAAGAGCACGGTACGGCAAAGGGTTCGAGGGATACTAGTTCGGGGACCCCATGTCTTTTTGTCTGGTTATTGTTCAACCGTGTAATGTTACTTTAATTCCACTTTATTTATATTATCGTTCGGTTGTATTTTGAAGTATACTCCATCTCCATATGGTTTGTACTTGTATTTCGGATCCTGTATATTATAAGGCCGTTGGCCATACTATTAGTGAACTCCTAATTGGAGAAATGACTATTTATTGTGGTTCGGTATCACAAAGTAATACTTATTTAATCTGTATTTTGATATCGCCCGGTGGGTCCCAGTGTGGGGTCTACGGCACTGTAATAGTCGCCTTTTGGGGTGTTACACTAAATTGTTCTATTAATTAGTTATCTGCAGAGAGCATTTAGTTATCTGTTAGCGTCATGAGCTGTCTTCCGCATACTTGTCTGCAGACGACTTTAAGTCATGTGTACCTATCAGCTGTGAAACTCACCCGACTTCAGGAAAAGAGTTTCAATAAGTCTATTCACCCCCCCTCTAGACTTATTCCTGACGACTTGTGACCTACAACATTCTGGAGTTAGTTGGTGGTAGGGAAGGGTCTTTCTTCTTCAGCAAAGTGTCGATTTTTGCATTAAGGGACATCAGGTTGGGTTTGACTTCAGTTTCCAAAAGCATGGCAACTGTCTCTTCCATTAAGCGTCTGATCAGCTCAGTGACTGCAGGAGAGATTGGAACTTCAGGTACTGTCTGTGGTGAATTTTCACCTGAGTCCTCTACAGCAGCTGGCCTCTTGGCAGTTGACTTGTCTGAGGGGATACTCCTATATGCTGGCTGCCAATCAGATGGGGTCTTGTCTGGGGTACCCGATCTGTAATATTCAGATGACTGACGAGAGTTGGAAGCTTGATCAGGTGCTCCACGCTCATCAGCATCATCATCTTTTCTCTCTTCCTCCTTTTCTCCTTCTTCTTTTTCTTCGACATCTTCTTTTTCTACTTCTTCTTTCTCACCTTCTTATTCTTCCTGGTCTATTTCTTCCATCTTTTCTTTTTCAACTTCAGCAACTCCTTCTTTTTCGACTCCGACCTCTTGTTCCTCTTCAACTCCTTCTTTTTCGAGTCCTACTACAAAATCTTCCTTTTCAATTCCTACTATTCTTATTTCACTTTATTTTCCTCCTTCTCTCTCCTCAACTTTCCCTTCTTCTCTGGGGGTTTTCCTTGCTAAAACACCCTCCATAATATATCTGACGAACTGGTCCATATTTTCTTTAAAACTGGACATGGACCCGTTCTCCTGGAGCATTAAAATAGTCCATCTCACGACAGAAGAGCATGAGAAGTTGCTCTATAGCCTGGGGATGTTCCCAGGTTCTCCTCTTAATGAATTTTTTGAATTGAGTGAAGGATAGAGACTTCAGGTCCTTCCACTCATCATAAATATTGACAAACGAAAATTTTAAAGACTGTTGCTTTACGAGTTTGAGTTGGTAGGTTTTCAAGTTTAGAGGGTTATTCTCCCTGAGGTTGAGAGAATATCCTGCTTCCAGTATCTCGATTGTCAATTCTGCCTCTTCCTCCTCAGTCATGCTTGGAATGGTCAAAAGTGGAATTACTTCAGCCATCAGAACGGATTGATCTGGCTCATCCTCGGCATGGGCAGGTGCAGGTGTGGTAATGATCTGCATCTGAGCTGCAGTGTCTTCAATAGGCTCAGGTGCAGGTGACTTACCCGTCTGCTCTGCTTCGACGGCTTTTTGTTCAAATACAAGGCCTCTCTGCCTTTTGGGTGACTGGTCGTGGGATGAGGTAATGTGGACAACCTCTTCTGTCGCAGGTAACTTTCTTTTAAATCTCATGGCCAGAGGAGTGTTGTCTAAATCAGATTCGTCTGCAGGTGACTTTGGGGCTGCAGGTGACTTTCTGACTGCAGGTGACTTCTTCACTGCAGGTGGGGTTGATGTGATTTCTTCTGTAGGTAAGTCTTGTGGTGTCTGATCTGCGGTATCAGAGCGGACTTCGTCTGAGTCCGAAGGTGCTCTGTAAGATGAGGGTCCACTAGACATCTCTTTTAGCATCTGGGCTACTTTCCTTTCAATGCCCAATTTCTTCAAAGTCTCTTGGTCCACATGACCAAGCCTCTTGTTTTCATGGAAAGGGTCTGCAGTTCCCTTTGCCTTTCCTAGGAACTCCAAAATCCAACTGATCTGGGTTCCGTAAGCGAGCTTCATCTTGAACTTTTTCTTTTCTTATATCCAGCTTACTTTATTGACTTCTCGGATTAACTACCTGTAAATGTAATAAGGCCAGTTAATCCTCTGGTGCTGGATAAGGGCTCCTAACACCACAAACTTAGCAAATGACAGTTGGTCATAGCTGCCTGCCATCCCCATCCCAATCTTGTTGGTTATATCAAGAACATATCTGTAGTCCTTCAAATCGCCTCTCTTACACTTTAGTTTGACCTTGGTCGACTGCTCTGGTAATTTAATCTCGTACCATGTTTCCTCTGAACTTTATTTGAGGGCTTCAACCGCAATGCCTCGGTTCTTCATCTTGAAAGAATCAGCAATAGTCTGCGGAGTAATGGTGACTTCTTCCCCAAAGACCCAGCTCATGATTCCATCCTCAGTGACTTGAGCTTTCTTGAAAAAACAAATAACAGCCTGCTTGTATAGCTTTTTCGGGTTGATATCCAGGAAGGGATAAAT
Organism: Orobanche coerulescens; assembly: GCA_033398695.1. Classification (NCBI taxonomy): domain Eukaryota; kingdom Viridiplantae; phylum Streptophyta; class Magnoliopsida; order Lamiales; family Orobanchaceae; genus Orobanche; species Orobanche coerulescens. The sequence continues at coordinate 64,717,753 of CM065809.1, read as the reverse complement.
CCCGTTCTTCTTCATCATTCTGATAATATAGTGCATCTCATTGGTGGCCGCCAGATTTGCCTCCAATAGTCCTTCGAAGTCGACCACGATACTGAAGATGATCTGATCCTTCACGATTTTCAGGTTGACGCCTTTGAAATACTGTGTAGCCTCCATTTCTACAAAGAAATAAAGTTTTTCAACTGAGTGTAGTGAGTATTCGAGAATTTTTATTGCTTTAGGAAATTAGGGTTTCTTAAGCTTGAAGACGGTAAAGTTATCTGAAATGAGACCGTCTTAAATAGCCATTTGAAAATACATTATGAATTTAATAATAAAAATAAGTTAGCAGCGGTCCAATTTTTGAGAAGAAAGAAAAAATAACGGTTGAGTTTAATTGGACATCATGGTGGTAGTGTGAACGTGTGTTTTTGGCCACATGTAAACAATATAATATAATAATTGTAGGTCGGTCAGGTAATGAAAAACTTAGCTGGTTGGCCGTTTAACTTCTGATGTAGCTGTGATTTCTTATCTGATCTGATCAGCTAGCTTTCCTTGTCTTCGGCATCAGGTGAGATATTTTTCTTGTGATTGAGATCAGCTAGGTTTCTTCGTCTGTCCTTCGGATTCTCGTCTGGTTTGATCAGGTGGGTTCCTTGTCTGATCTTGATCAGGTAGCTTTCTCGCCTGGTCTCTACATCAGATACTTTTCCTCGTCTGGCCTGTGCATCAGGTAGCTTTCTCGTCTGTACTAGATTCCCAATCTAGTAGTTCAAGTTACCTCCTTAGCTCCAAAAACCTTTCTTCTGGTAAAGGTTTTGTGAAAATGTCAGCAATTTGATATTTTGTGCTGACTCTTTCTACTCTGACTCTCTTGTTAAGCACATGATCTCTGATGAAATGATGTTTGACGTCTATGTGCTTTGTCCTTGAGTGCAATACTGGGTTGTTGGTTATTGCAATTGCACTGTTGTTGTCACACCATATTGGAACTTCATTTGCAGTGATGTTGTTGTCCCTTAGCTATTGTCTGATCTATAGAATTTGTGCACAACAGCTACCTACAGCTAAGTATTCTGACTCTGTTGTTGATATTGAGTTGGATACTTTCTTCTTGCTGAACCATGATATAAGTCTGGTTCCAAGGAATTGGCACGTTCCACTGGTGCCTTTCCTGTCAATTTTACATCCTGAAAAGTCTGCATCTGAGTATCCTGATAACTCAAAGTTGTTGTCCTTAGGATACCATAGTTCAACATTGATTGTAGACTTAAGGTATCTGATAATCCTCTTAGCTGCTTCCTAGTGAGACTTCTTTGGCTTGGATTGAAATCTTGCACATACTCCTACTGCATATGATATATTTGGTCTGCTTGCAGTTAGGTAAATGAGTGATCCAAATAAGTCCTCTATAGTGGGTTAGATCCACTGATATGCCTCCTTCATCTACATCTAGGTGTAGGCTTGTGCTCATTGGAGTTCTTAGTGTTTTGACCGAGTCCAATCCAATTCCATTGATTAGATATTTTGTGTATTTAGCTTGATTGATGAAAATTCCATTGTTTATCTGCTTTACTTGCAAACCAAGCAAGAAGTTTAGTTTGCCCATCATACTAATCTCAAATTCTCCTTGCATGAGATTTTAGAACTTCTCACATAGCTCCGGATTGGTTGAGCCAAATACGATGTTATCCACATATATTTGAACTAATAATATGTGGTCTTCATGCTCCACTCTGGATATGGTTTTGTCTACCTTTACTTTGCTGAAACTGTTCTCCTCCAGAAACACAGATAGTGTTTCATACCATGCTCTTGGTGCCTGGTTGAGTCCATATAGAGCCTTCAGAAGCTTGTATACTTTGTCTCCTTTGACAAATCCGGGGGTTGCTCCACATAGACTTATTCTTCTAGTATTCCATTGAGAAAGGCACTTTTCACATCTATTTGGTAGACTTCAAAATCTTTGAATGTTGCATATGCAAGGAATAGTCTGATAGCTTCATGTCTTGCAACAGGTGCAAATGTTTCATCAAAATCTATTCCTTCACATTGTGCATATCCTTTAGCAACTAGTCTGGTTTTATTCCTAACAATATCTCCATATTCATCACACTTGTTCTTGTAAACTCATTTGGTATCAATTACTTTCTTGTGATCTGGTCTGTCTGTTAGTTCCCATATATTGCTTCTCTCCATATGATTCAGCTCTTCTTGCATTGCAAATATCTATGAGTAGTCCTCCAGTGCTTCATCTATTGTTTTAGGTTCCCTCTGAGACATGAAACAAGAGAATATTGCCATTCCAGCAGGTTCTGAAGATTGCCTGGTCTTGACTCCATCAGTTAGGTTTCAAATGACCTGTTGGATGGGATGATCTCTGAGCCATTTGGGGATATCCTCTTCAGGGTTTGTTCCCCCTATTGAGTTGCTTTGGTGAACTTCGTCTCTCTCTGCATCAGCTTGGTTCTGGCATTCTTGGCCTGCAACTGGATCATCTATGGTCTTGTCATCTGCAGTGGGAATCCCGTCTGCTCTATAGATACGTCTTAATCAGCTACAATTGGGTCTTCATCAGCTGCAGTTGGATCAGGTAGGTTTTGGGATCCTATCTGATCTGCAGTTAAGTCTTCAGACTGATCTGCAGGTGAGTCCATCATTCCTGTGTCATGAATGATAACTTCTTCTAGGGTGGCGGATTTGAGCTTTTTCTCAATTGATTCCACCTGTTTCCTGAACTCAACAGTTGACTCATCAAACACAACATGAGGTGTTTCTTCCACAACTAATGTTCTTTTGTTAAATACTCTGTATGGCTTGCTTATTTGTGAGTATCCCATAAAGAGACCATCATCAGTTTTAGCATCAAAGGCATTCAGTTGGGTTTTACCATTGTTGTGGATGAATCACTTACAACCAAATATACGAAAATATGAAATAGTTGCCATTCCAAACCTCATAGGGAGTTTTTCCATGTCTCCCTATAATCATACTCATGTTCTGAGTATGGCATGCTGGGTTTACAGCTTCAGCCATAACCTCTTTGGCAGGTCAACTTCAGCAATTGTTGACCTAGCATCTTCCTTCAAGGTTCTGTTCCTTCTTTCAGCAACACCATTCTGCTGTGGAGTTCTGGATGTAGAGACCTCGTGCTGGATTCCATTCTAATAACTGTACTCAGTGATTACCTTGTTGAGAAATTCTCCATCTCTGTCTGATCTGATCTTGATGATTGAGAGGGATTTCCCATTATGGATCTTCCTTAGAAGCTCAGGTAACTATGTTAGTGTTTCACTCTTTTTATAGAGAAAAACAACCCATGTGAATCTTGAGTAGTCATCTACTACTACTAGAGCATGATTTCTTCCACTCAATGTCCTTGGCTTGATGTGTCTAAAGAGATCTATATGAAGTATATCTAAAATTCTGGTGGTGAGTGGTCGGCTGAACTGGTTTGAATGATGCTCTGGTCTATTTCCCTTTCTGACAGGCATCACAGAGAGCTTCTTTCTTGAATACTTCTGTTGGAAGTCCTCTGACCATCTTTTGAGAGCTTATCTTATTGATGGCTTTGAAGTTTAGATGACATAATCTTTTGTGCCATAGCCATCCATTTTCAGCAATTGTCTTAGATAGAAAACAGGTGTTTGGAGTGTCTGTGTTCCAATCTATCATGTAAACATCTATGCTTCTGAATCCTTATAGCTTCACCTTTCCAGATAGGATACAATCACCATGCACTTCCAAATGGTGAAGACTACCAGGTTCTTCTCATCACAAAATTGGCTTATGCTCAACAGGTTGTATTTGAGCCCTTTGACATAGTGAACTTTGGATATGGTTATATTTCCTCTGTGCAGCTCTCCAAATCCTTTTATCTGACCTCTAGAGCTATCTCCAAAGGTTACATCTGGGCCTCTTTATTTGATATAATTTGAGAGCACCTTCTTATTCCTTGTCATTTGCCTTGAGCATCCAGAATCTACAAACTATTCTTCTCCTACCATTGTTGAATTTGAGGAGATGTGGTAGTAGTCTTTCCACCTTTTCTGCAATCAGACAAGTAGAGATTTAGGTACCCAAATCTGTGTGGGTCCTCGGGGGTTAGTAGGCTTCCTAGAGAATTGATTTCTCATTGTATTATGAAAATTAGTTTGATTGCCCCTATAAGGTGTGTGTTGTCTAGGCCTATATCCCTGGTTAGGATTGTATACTGGATATGCCTCATAATATCTGTGGTGTGGGACATTTCTAAATCTTGCTGAGACCATTTGTTAAATCTTTGAGGCCTCCACACCTGTTCATTGTGGAAATTTAGATAACCTTGTGGTTTCCATTTGCCTCTCCCATTTTGAAATCTGTTTTTAGGGAGTTTCTAGTAATAGTTGGCATAGTGTCTTGACTGCTGCTTCTGCCTTGGCCATTGCTAGTCTATCGTTTAGGTGGCTGCCTATTATACCTTGGATGCTGCCTAAACCTTTGACTTGGCTGCTGCCTATTTTGAAATACGGGTTTATATATAGGCTCAGCAGTCTGGACAATTGTTTCTCCTTTGATGAAAGTAGTTTTTGAACTAGAGGGATTGTTGGGATCATATCCAAGACCTGATCTGGAATAAAGTGGCCTTTTGTTCATACACAACTCATCTAAGGTTTTATATGCCTTTAGAGATGTTATCTCTTTAGCTTGTGTACTATTCAACTCTTTCAACTTGGATAGCTCAGTTTTGACATGAGCAAGTGCAGCTGACTTTTCACTATTTAAAACAGCCAGCTTATGGATCTCAGTTGCAGTATTTCAGCTGAGTTTTTCAAATTGTTTTCAGATCGTTTTTCAAGCTCAACTATAATATTTTGAAATTTTGCTGACTCTTGGCGGAGCTTGTCAAAATTATTTTTCAGCTGGACTCTCTGATTTTTCAGCCGTGCATTCTCAGTTGTGACAGTCTGGTGAGCTGATTTTAAGGTTTCAAAATCTTTTAGCAATTGATTAACAGATTTATGAAGATCCATGTCTTCATATATGTCAGAGCTGAAACCTTCAGTATTTTGAGGTTTAGATGTTACAGCTTAATCAGACAGGTTGGCCATCAGGCAGTTGTACTCATCATTATCATCATCAGAGAAGAATCCACTGCTTGATTCAATTCTCTCTTCAATCTGATCTTCAATTATGAGAGCGTTCCTTTTGTCCTCCTTTCTGCTCACATTTTTCTTGTCTTCATCCTTCTTGAATTATGGACAGTCAATCTGGACATGCCCGGTTTTGTGGCAGTTATAGCATTCCACCTTCCAGTTGCCTGCTTTCTGATTTCTTCTTGGATTTTCTTTGAAGTTCTTCTTGTATTTAGAATAATTCTTCATGAAATTGCTAAACCATTGCGAGATGAACGCCATCTCTTTTTCAAAATTCAGAGGACTTGGACTGGCTTCAGTTAGGCTCTTTGCAGTTGATTCTGCTGCAAATGCTATCCCTTTCTCTACCGGTTCATTAGATGATGAACAGGGCAGCTCGAACTCATATGCCTTCAGGTCAGAAAACAGCTCCTGGATCTTTATTTTGTTGAGATCCTTTGATCTCTCATTGCTACGGCCTTCATGCTCCATTCAGGATTGAGGGATCTCAAAACCTTTAGAGTCATCTCCCTGTTACCATAGGTCTTTCCAAGGGAGTTGATCTCATTTATGATCTCGGTGAATATTCTATCTACTTGATCAATGGTATCTCCTGTCTTCATCTTGTATGCAATACCCGAATTTTCAGTATAAATTTTTCGCGTTATTTTATCTGAGATATACTGTATAGCTTGGTATCTATACAGTATGGATAAAATAAATTGAGAACCGAAACAGCTATACTGGTGTGATTATCGTTTCTGATTGACAGATATATTCAGGATATGTTGTATCAGGTTGAACTGATTTGGATATCAGGTATACCGTATGAGAATATTTTTGGGTTGAGTATATGTGTATTCAGTATGCCGTATGTTCGTATTTGTTACGTCAAGACGTTGGACAGGAATTGCTGTAAATGGCTAAGTACGGAAGCCATTACGTACGTTATGTGTTGAAGCTTACGTACGTTAAATTGGTATAGTTACGTACGTTATGGCCGAGACATTACGTACGTAACATGGGAATCAGATGATCGAGTCGTGGTCGGTAGGTGGGACCACTGTCGTGCTTTCGGCGGATGATGTGGACATGAGTCAACCTCGGCCATTACGTCGTTATGTATGGCATATTACGTGCGTAATGTGGGTGGTCTTGTAGCAAGTCAACGTATGTATTACGTGCGTTATGGTACAAGATTTACGTCGTAAGGAAGTGCCCAAAATGAGTCGATTAACTCTGGACTTTCGTTACGTACGCTACCAAGGTCGGATAGCGTACATAATGGTGTGTTACGTCGTTAACTATGGAAGGTTACGTGCATGCGAACATATTGTTTTATAAATGGGCCTTACGTCTTTCATTTCACTTGACGTTTCTTTTCGTTTTTCGTCTTCAAACATTGAGAGAGGGATACTTTGGCTCTCCTAATCCGATGTTGAGCTTGAGGGCTTGGATTTGGAGCTCGGATATGGAGTCATTGATGATTCTTGAAGTGATTTCTTGTGTATTCCATCTTCTAAGAGGTATGTTGGATAATTCTCTCTTGAATTTCGGATTTTTGATGTTGTTGTTGATAAATGATTCGTAGGAAGATGATGATATGTTGGATTATGTCTTGATTATGTTGCTATGATTATGGAATCCTAGAGTTCTTGATGTCCTTGGTAGTATTGTTGTGATTTTTGATGTTAGGAAAATCATATGTTGAAGAACATGATGATATATACCTTGAATTATGATTAAAGATTGGTTAGATGTTAGAAAACATCGGATTATGTTCTTTTATGGATTGTGAACGTGAATTCGGATAATTCATGTTCTTGAAGGACTCATAAGTTATACATGTTATGATTGTTGGGAAGATTTCGGATAATGGAAATATTTGAAACCTTTGGAATATGGTTATCTATAATGTTGAATTAATCGGATTATCCGGATTGATGATGATAACCGGTAACTGGTTTATATTATGAATTTACAAGGAGGAAACTTGTATCCGTATTTAAGATGGAATTTGGAATCGGTAATGTTAGACACTTGTTGGCTTAAATTGATTATTGATATGATCTTCGGATTGTGGAATTGTATTGTGGTTTTGAATTCGTGATCGATTGATTTGGTTGTTCGGATTTGTGTTTAATCGGGATATCGTTGAACTGTTGAGTTTGTTGGTTGAGTATGTCGGTTATTGATTTTTATCGAATGCGTGTTAATCGGTTATTGCAATAGGTTGATATGTTTTGATCGTGGATGATGACCGTTGTGTTGCGGTTGAGGCTAAAGAGTTCGTAGATTGCTTTTGGTCGGGGCTGAGGAGCTCGTAGACAAAGGCAATGGATTTTGGTAACGGCTTCGTGGTATCGGTATCGAGGCAAGTTTATACTTGTTCAGTTTATAATATTTGATGAATGGTTTCGTTTTCATTTCATTTATAATTCGTATAGCAATGTTGTTAGAAATGTAAGTTGTCGGGATAATGGTTTGTATATCGTGCTCTGGTTGTAATAAATCATAAGGTATATGATTTAATTGTGTTCAAGGAAGACGTGATTTATTTTTGGTCAAGGATATAGAATATCGGATATCGAGGATAGTTATCGTGATGACATAAGTATCGGGATAAAGGGTTATTGGTATTGAATGGATGGTACTTTATTTGAGATTATTTGTATAACTGTGTATTCGTTCAGGGATGTTGTTCGTGGAAAGGATATTGTCGTCGGCTTTGAGGTAAGTTATGTATTGTTCAGTCATGAGAAAATTATTATGTTGAGTTGTTGTATATGTTGTATGTTGAGGTTTTGGATATTGAGATTCGGACTGGTTGTTCGTTGAGGGATGTTGATCCCAGGACTATTGTTGGTATTAATGGTTGTGTTGATCGTCTCATTGGGGGATGTTGATGGATATGGTCCTCGGCTTTGAGGTAATCTAAGTATTTGTTCAGTCATGTGGATAATTAGTATGTTGAGTTGTTGTATATGTTGAGGTTTCGTATAATGAGTTTCGTATCGGTTATTCGTTGAGGGATGTTGATCCCAGGACTATTGTATTGAGATCGTAGATCGTGTTGGTCATTCATTTGGGGATGATGATCCCAGGATTAATTTTTGGGATATTGATTAGTCATGTCGACTTTTCATTGTCAGTCTGTTGTTGTTCACTTCGGTGAGTCTTTTAATCCTTATTGGATATGTGTTTCTTTGAGTTTCGTTGTCATGTTGCATCGTGACATATCTGGAGTCATATCTGCGTGCCGATTGGTTATTGTGTAGGATTTTTAGCCGGGCACATGATGGTTATGTGTTGATATTTCCACATTGAACCGTGCACACGAGACGTAGTTCGTGAGGCTAATTAGGTACAAGACCACACGTGTATGTGATCAATACCTGGGGCGGCTTGTGCACGGACACATTTCCGGATCGGGCGTACTATGATTTCCATCTTTGAGCCATATTGTTTGGTCGTTCATCCTCCATTTATGGTTGGGTATGTTCGACGGTTTGTGACTGGTTGTTCATACGCCCGAGGGGTATGTTCGACAGTCAGAGTTATTTCTTTGAGATCCATTATTGTTGATCATTTGGAGTTTACCTTGTTGATGGTATTCTCAGTTATTATTGGTCTTTTGTTGATCATTTGGAGTTTACCTTGTTGATGGTATTCTCGGTTATTGTTGATCCTTTGTTGATCGTGTCGGAGTTATCATGTTGATGGTACTCTCGATTATCGTTGATCCTTTATTGGTCGTATTGGAGTTATCATGTCGATGATATTCTCAGTTGATTTATCGGTTGATCTGGTTATTGATCGTATAAGCATTCGGACTGTATGTCGTTGCTTCGGGATTTGTATTCATTGTTTTGTGGTAGTTGATCTACAGATATGTGGTATGTTATTGGTTTATCCGGTTGAGATTTGATGGTGCAAATCCGGCGGACATGATTTGGCGAGCAGTTATTTCGCGTATGAGTTATGATGGTGTTTTAAGGATATTTGGTATTGTTTGGATACGATCTGGATAATTGTTGTTAAGTTCATTTCGTCATTCGAGAATGCGAAATGTGGATTATGGTAAGGATTGGATTGTTGTGGATTGGTAAGGTTATAACGGTAAGATTACGTTGGTAGTATTCTTACAGTATTATTACATTGGTATGTAATTATTTATGATGATGTGATCGGTATCATTATTGAGTATTGTGGCTGACCCCGTCGTGGGCTTTATTTTTAGGTACTCGAAGATCGAGCTAGTAGCGGTCGTGAAGGGATGAGCTTCCCGATGTGATACTGGCAGTGGCATGTTTTGGAGTATCGAGTATTTCTTTTCTGGTTATTCATTTCCGCTGCAGATGTGTATTTTGAACTGCATTTATCCGCTGCGTGTGTATATTTCAAAATAGCTCTTTGGTATTTTTACCAACTCGTGTGTATATTTCAAAATAGCTCTTTGGTATTTTTACCAACTCGTGTGTGTATTCTTAAATGGCCCTTTTGGCATTTTACGAACTTGGGTTATTTCGTTAAAGTCTTTTCCTAAACTATTTTATCGGTACGTTTAAGCGGCATCTTAACGTACATTTTAAACTGTCGAAATTTGGCACTTCGCCTTGTATTTTCAAATGGTATTGTATGACGGTATTTCAAAATTATGCTTTTGAAAATATTTGAGTATTTAAAATATTACCGTCATCGGCCTTTTGGTGTTTTCGAATTGGTTTTGTAAACGGTTTTTAGCCTGGTGGGTTCCGGCGCGGGACCCACGGCGCTGTAATATCCCGGAATGGTTTTGGGGGCGTTACAGAAGATGGTATCGGAGCTTGGGTTTTGTGAAACCCAGGCGTGTGAGTTATGTGGCTTTACCGGTACGGTAGTAGCGTGGCTTTTGAAAATGAGCTTTTCTGACTTTTGAGTCAAATCGATTTTTGGGGTTTCCAAAATTTTTGAGATTCTTTTCAAACTGCTATGTGTGATATTGGTGTGTGATGATTGTTTTGAGACTTCATGGGGGAGTCGTGTGCTAGTATCACGGGAGATCATCGGCTTCACGCACCTGTAAGTATATTGGTTAGGTTATTTCGCTTGTGGCGACGCTTGATTGTTTTTGTGATGAGTTGGAAAATTTTGGACTTATCTGTTGTTGGCGACAGGTTGCAAGTTTCGAGGACGAAACTTATTTTAAGGGGGGTAGTATGTAATACCCGAATTTTCAGTATAAATTTTTCGCGTTATTTTATCTGAGATATACTGTATAGCTTGGTATCTATACAGTATGGATAAAATAAATTGAGAACCGAAACAGCTATACTGGTGTGATTATCGTTTTTGATTGACAGATATATTCAGGATATGTTGTATCAGGTTGAACTGATTTGGATATCAGGTATACCGTATGAGAATATTTTTGGGTTGAGTATATGTGTATTCAGTATGCCGTATGTTCGTATTTGTTACGTCAAGACGTTGGACAGGAATTGCTGTAAATGGCTAAGTATGGAAGCCATTACGTACGTTATGTGTTGAAGCTTACGTACGTTAAATTGGTATAGTTACGTACGTTATGGCCGAGACATTACGTACGTAACATGGGAATCAGATGATCGAGTCGTGGTCGGTAGGTGGGACCCTGTGTCGGCTGCTTTCGGCGGAGGATGTGGACAGCGAGTCAACCTCGGCCATTACGTACGTTATGTATGGCATATTACGTACGTAATGTGGGTGGTACTGTAGCAAGTCAACGTATGTATTACGTACGTTATGGTACAAGATTTACGTACGTAAGGAAGTGCCCAAAATGAGTCAGTTAACTCTGGACTTTCGTTACGTACGCTACCAAGGTCAGATAGCGTACGTAATGGTGTGTTACGTACGTTAACTATGGAAGGTTACGTACGTAACGAACATATTGTTTTATAAATGGACGCACGTCTTTCATTTCACTTCAGCGTTTCTTTTCGTTTTTCGTCTTCAAACATTGAGAGAGGGATACTTTGGCTCTCCTAATCCGATGTTGAGCTTGAGGGCTTGGATTTGGAGCTCGGATATGGAGTCATTGATGATTCTTGAAGTGATTTCTTGTGTATTCCATCTTCTAAGAGGTATGTTGGATAATTCTCTCTTGAATTTCGGATTTTTGATGTTGTTGTTGATAAATGATTCGTAGGAAGATGATGATATGTTGGATTATGTCTTGATTATGTTGCTATGATTATGGAATCCTAGAGTTCTTGATGTCCTTGGTAGTATTGTTGTGATTTTTGATGTTAGGAAAATCATATGTTGAAGAACATGATGATATATACCTTGAATTATGATTAAAGATTGGTTAGATGTTAGAAAACATCGGATTATGTTCTTTTATGGATTGTGAACGTGAATTCGGATAATTCATGTTCTTGAAGGACTCATAAGTTATACATGTTATGATTGTTGGGAAGATTTCGGATAATGGAAATATTTGAAACCTTTGGAATATGGTTATCTATAATGTTGAATTAATCGGATTATCCGGATTGATGATGATAACCGAATCGGTTTATATTATGAATTTACAAGGAGGAAACTTGTATCCGTATTTAAGATGGAATTTGGAATCGGTAATGTTAGACACTTGTTGGCTTAAATTGATTATTGATATGATCTTCGGATTGTGGAATTGTATTGTGGTTTTGAATTCGTGATCGATTGATTTGGTTGTTCGGATTTGTGTTTAATCGGGATATCGTTGAACTGTTGAGTTTGTTGGTTGAGTATGTCGGTTATTGATTTTTATCGAATGTGTGTTAATCGGTTATTGCAATAGGTTGATATGTTTTGATCGTGGATGATGACCGTTGTGTTGCGGTTGAGGCTAAAGAGTTCGTAGATTGCTTTTGGTCGGGGCTGAGGAGCTCGTAGACAAAGGCAATGGATTTTAATTAACGGCTTCGTGGTATCGGTATCGAGGCAAGTTTATACTTGTTCAGTTTATAATATTTGATGAATGGTTTCGTTTTCATTTCATTTATAATTCGTATAGCAATGTTGTTAGAAATGTAAGTTGTCGGGATAATGGTTTGTATATCGTGCTCTGGTTGTAATAAATCATAAGGTATATGATTTAATTGTGTTCAAGGAAGACGTGATTTATTTTTGGTCAAGGATATAGAATATCGGATATCGAGGATAGTTATCGTGATGACATAAGTATCGGGATAAAGGGTTATTGGTATTGAATGGATGGTACTTTATTTGAGATTATTTGTATAACTGTGTATTCGTTCAGGGATGTTGTTCGTGGAAAGGATATTGTCGTCGGCTTTGAGGTAAGTTATGTATTGTTCAGTCATGAGAAAATTATTATGTTGAGTTGTTGTATATGTTGTATGTTGAGGTTTTGGATATTGAGATTCGGACTGGTTGTTCGTTGAGGGATGTTGATCCCAGGACTATTGTTGGTATTAATGGTTGTGTTGATCGTCTCATTGGGGGATGTTGATGGATATGGTCCTCGGCTTTGAGGTAATCTAAGTATTTGTTCAGTCATGTGGATAATTAGTATGTTGAGTTGTTGTATATGTTGAGGTTTTGTATAATGAGTTTCGTATCGGTTATTCGTTGAGGAATGTTGATCCCAGGACTATTGTATTGAGATCGTAGATCGTGTTGGTCATTCATTTGGGGATGATGATCCCAGGATTGATGTTTTGGATATTGATTAGTCATGTCGACTTTTCATTGTCAGTCTGTTGTTGTTCACTTCGGTGAGTCTTTTAATCCTTATTGGATATGTGTTTCTTTGAGTTTCGTTGTCATGTTGCATCGTGACATATCTGGAGTCATATCTGCGTGCCGATTGGTTATTGTGTAGGATTTTTAGCCGGGCACATGATGGTTATGTGTTGATATTTCCACATTGAACCGTGCACACGAGACGTAGTTCGTGAGGCTAATTAGGTACAAGACCACACGTGTATGTGATCAATACAGGGCGGCTTGTGCACGGACACATTTCGGATCGGGCGTACTATGATTTCCATCTTTGAGCCATATTGTTTGGTCGTTCATCCTCCATTTATGGTTGGGTATGTTCGACGGTTTGTGGGGTTGTTCATACGCCCGAGGGTATGTTCGGCGATCGAGTTATTTCTTTGAGATCCATTATTGTTGATCATTTGGAGTTTACCTTGTTGATGGTATTCTCAGTTATTATTGGTCTTTTGTTGATCATTTGGAGTTTACCTTGTTGATGGTATTCTCGGTTATTGTTGATCCTTTGTTGATCGTGTCGGAGTTATCATGTTGATGGTACTCTCGATTATCGTTGATCCTTTATTGGTCGTATTGGAGTTATCATGTCGATGATATTCTCAGTTGATTTATCGGTTGATCTGGTTATTGATCGTATAAGCATTCGGACTGTATGTCGTTGCTTCGGGATTTGTATTCATTGTTTTGTGGTAGTTGATCTACAGATATGTGGTATGTTATTGGTTTATCCAGGTTGAGATTTGATGGTGCAAATCCGACGGACAGGATTTGGCACGAACAGATTATTTCCGCGTATGAGTTATGATGGTGTTTTAAGGATATTTGGTATTGTTTGGATACAGTACAGATAATTGTTGTTAAGTTCATTTCGTCATTCGAGAATGCGAAATGTGGATTATGGTAAGGATTGGATTGTTGTGGATTGGTAAGGTTATAACGGTAAGATTACGTTGGTAGTATTCTTACAGTATTATTACATTGGTATGTAATTATTTATGATGATGTGATCGATATCATTATTGAGTATTGTGGCTGACCCCGTCGTGGGCTTTATTTTTAGGTACTCGAAGATCGAGCTAGTAGCAGTCGTGAAGGGATGAGCTTCCCGATGTGATACTGGCAGTGGCATGTTTTGGAGTATCGAGTATTTCTTTTCTGGTTATTCATTTCCGCTGCAGATGTGTATTTTGAACTGCATTTATCCGCTGCGTGTGTAGATTTCAAAATAGCTCTTTGGTATTTTTACCAACTCGTGTGTATATTTCAAAATAGCTCTTTGGTATTTTTACCAACTCGTGTGTGTATTCTTAAATGGCCCTTTTGGCATTTTACGAACTTGGGTTATTTCGTTAAAGTCTTTTCCTAAACTATTTTATCGGTACGTTTAAGCGGCATCTTAACGTACATTTTAAACTGTCGAAATTTGGCACTTCGCCTTGTATTTTCAAATGGTATTGTATGACGGTATTTCAAAATTATGCTTTTGAAAATATTTGAGTATTTAAAATATTACCGTCATCGGCCTTTTGGTGTTTTCGAATTGGTTTTGTAAACGGTTTTTAGCCTGGTGGGTTCCGGCGCGGGACCCACGGCGCTGTAATATCCCGGAATGGTTTTGGGGGCGTTACATTGTAATTCTCAAATTTTTGTGTAGCTATTGACAACTTGTTTTCTTTGATCAGCTCCGTTCCTTCACACATTATTGCTAATTTGTCCCAGATTTCCTAACATTCTTGCAGTTTTTAATCTTGACCATTGTAGCTTTGTCAAGGGTCTGGCATAGAACATCTCTGGCCCGGTTGTCAAGGTTGGCCAACTTTCTTTCTTCAGGTGACATTTTTGTCCTCTTCTTTAGGATCTTCTCAGACTTCCCGGCTGCAATCTCCTCAGGTGTGTTGTCCTTCAGAAAGATGAAGGGTCCATTTTCAATGATGCACCACATGTCGTCATGGATTGATGATAAGTGTGCCTGCATTCTTATCTTCCAGAGGTCATATTCATCAATGAAACACATGTAATCTAGAGTGCATGTGCTGCATGTGTTCCATAACATTGAGAGATTAAAAATATATATGCTCTGATATATGGATCTGGTTTTGTAAAATTGAACCAACTTCTCTGATGCCACTTGTAGGTAACAAGTCGCCAGGAATAAGTCTAGAGGGGGGGGGGGGTGAATAGACTTATTAAAACTCTTTTCTTGAATATCAGGTGAGTTACTCAGCTGTGATTATGTACAAATGACTTATGTCGTCTGCAGACAATTAATGCGGAATACACAGTTGATGACGATAGCAGGTAACTAATGTTAGCTGCAGATAACTATCTAATGGAACAGTAAATATGATGCAGCAGTTAAGTATGATGTTCAAATTAGTAAATCACACAAGCACTTATAGTGGTTTCAGAGGTGGGGTAATCCTCTACTAGTCCACTTTTATCCAAACCAGTTGGAGATGAATTCACTATAACATTCAACCGGTGATAAGCGTTACATTGATTCAACCAGTTACAACAGCTTCCAACCAGTGGAATCCCGTGGCCATTGCGACTCCCTTTGACTGCCTAGCACCTCTTGATCGAAAATCCGTGGATGCCTTAACAACTCTCGAGATGTTTATCACCTTCCAATCAAGAATCCTTAGATGCCTTATCAGTTGCGAAACTTCTGAAACCTTGTTTGTAGAAGTACCCCCTACTCAACTTTTGAGACAAGAGTGTTGTCTTCTCCAACAAAGAGCTTTTCAGAATATGATCTTGAATGCTTTGCTCTTTACGATGCTATAGATTGCCTTGATAACTTTGATAGCTTTGATTGCCTTGATTGCTTTGTTTGCTTGAAGGAATTGTTCTCATCGTATTTTTCTCAATTCATATCTCCAGATATTTATAGTACGATCCTTTGAGCTTTCTTCATAGCCGTTGCACCACTGTAACAAATCCGTCTGTTGGAGAGTATACTTCTTTGTTTATCTTATCAATTCATTGCAAGGCTTGATTACCTTTTCAGTTCCGACCGTTGGGAAGACTTTCTTGTAATAGCGCTGTATTTCTTGATTTGAATAATCATAAAGTCTTCAGAATGCAGATTTCGATGAATATTTAATTCCTTGCTTTCCGGGAATCTTTCGGCTTGTCCCCTCACGTACGCATGTGACTTTCTGTAATTGTTTACTTTTCAACGCTTGCTGAAGTGGACTGAGTTACTTAGCTGATAACTTAACTGAGAACTTATCTGATATCTCTTTGGTCAGACTTTCCTGATGTGCAGTCAACCTTCTCTGATGAAAGACTTCTCTAATATAGCTTCTCTGAGATAAAGCTCCCTGTCTTGATGAATCTTCTCTGATCTGACGATCTAACTCAACTCCTCTGACCTGATAAATATTCTCTGATCTGATGGTCAAACTTCAGCTAACGTTTGTGTTGACTCGATCTCGTCTGATATCTTGACTGCAGATTGGTTTTGGTCAATCTTCTCTGAAATTCCTGTTGACCAATACTTTTCTGATGTATCGTCTTCTTCATCTTTTGACTGCAGCTTAGTTTGGTCAAACCTCTCTGATCTTTTGTGTTGACCAAGACTTCTCTGAAAAATGAACTTGCGTGATAACTTCTCTGACAAGTGGCAGTTCCATACTGATGTTTTTCTACTGATCAACACTTGATCAAGACTTAGCCTAAATTTTAAGGCCTATAGAAGATACTCATCTGGTTCTTCTTTACACGTTGCCAAGTATTTAAAACATCATTTGAAAAATCAATTAATACAGGGATGACATCATCAAAATCTAACAAGTAATCCTAACAGGAATGAGCGTGCGCTATCGGGAAATTCTATATTTGAGGATTGAATTTAGCGCACGTTAAGGGTTATGTCTAGCGCGCGCTAGACCAATAAATCTACCAAATTGATTTGTCATAAGAAGAGTAATAAAAATAGTCTTTTAAAAATTATTGATGTGTCCAATACCGAGTTGTAAGCAAATATGATTAAATGATTCCTCAGGTAAAGGTTTTGTAAATATATCAGCAAGCTGATCTTTTGTACCGATAAAGATTAAACGAATATCTTTTTTCTAAACGTGATCTTGGAGAAAATGATGTCTTATATCAATATGCTTGGTTCGACTATGTAAAACAGGATTTTTGCTGAGATTTATGGCGCTAGTATTATCACATAAAATTGGAGTATTTTCAAAATTTATTCCATAATCTCGAAGCTGATTTTTTTTATCCAAAGTACTTGGGAACACGCACTGCAGGCGGCCACATATTCGGCTTCGGTTGTGGAAATCGCTACACTTGTTCATTTCTTAATTCCCCAAGAGATCAGGCAAGATCCAAGAAAGTGACATGTACCACTTGTACTCTTTTTATCAATATTGCATCCACCAAAATCAACGTCGCTATACGCAACAAGGTTAAAATCAAGAAACGAAGGATACCATAAGCCTAAGCCAATGGTTCCACTAAGATAACAAAAAATTCATTTACACGCATTAAATATGATTCCTTTGGATTAGACAGATCTAGCACATACGCAAGTAGCAAATATTATATCCGGCCTAGAAGCCGTCAGATAAAGTAATGAACCAATCATACCTCGATAGAATTTTTTATCCACAAGTTTCCATGTTCGTCTTTGTCAAGCTTTAATGAAGATGTCATTGGAGTAGGTATAGCTTTGCAATTCTCCAATTTGGATTTCTTAAGCAGATCTCTGGTGTATTTTGTTTGATGAATAAAAATTACATCATCTCCTTGCTTAATTTGAAGACCAAGAAAGTATGTGAGTTCGCACATCATACTCATCTCAAATTCACCCTTCATAAGATCGAAAAATTCTTGACAAAGAGATATATTAGTAGCACCAAAAATGATGTCATCCACATAAATGTGGCAAATCAGCATATCATTATCAATAAATTTTATAAAAAGGGTATTGTCAACTTTACCTCTTCTATAATTATGTGAAATAATAAAGTTACTCAAACGATCATACCATGCTCGTGGAGCTTGTTTCAAACCATATAGTGCTTTGTTGAGTTTATACACCTGTTCCGGAAATTCATAGTCTTCAAATCCCGGAGGTTGCTTCACGTAGACTTCTTCTTAAATGAAACCATTGAGAAACGCACTTTTGACATCCATTTGGAATAATCTAAACTTTTTGTGAGATGCAAAAGCACAAAGAAGTCGGATGGCTTCTGTAATATCCGCGTTTTCTATTTTTAGTAATTTCTATTTTTGGTGCATATTCGTTTCGGACAACTCGCTTGGCACTGTTTTGTAATTCTGAACCTATTTTGTTCTTGGAGTTTTTCCGTTTAGACGGGTCTCGATAATGTTTTTACGTAATTTCATCTTGTGTTATATTCTGCCTCATGTGTATTCGATTCTCGTTAAACTCGTTCGATTTCGTTGTTTTCTTACTTCCATGAGTTCGTATGCTTGAGTAGAGCATGTTGTGAGTTTCGGATTGTTAATCCGACGTTGTGTCGTGATTTTTCGGATGTTTGGGCCGTTTTTGTAATTTCCCAGAAGTTTAGGGAATTTGTGCCTTGTTCGACTTTGGTTGTGTACCTCAGATCGTTTTTGGATTCCGTATTTCCATTTCGTGTTATCGTTGCCCAAATATCGATCCCTATTGCTTTTATTCTCTTTCCGGATCATTTTTCGTCATTTTGGGACCCGAGGGGGGGTGTGGGCCGCGGCACAAGGATTGTGCGCCGCGGCACACACATCACCCAGCTGTTGTCCGAGCAAACTGTACCATGTGCCGCAGCACAAGGATTGTGCGCCGCGGCACACAGCCGAGTCAGTGCCGCGGCACACTTGTCTGGGCCGCGGCATACCCGTGTGGCACTTGCCGGCCAAAACCGACTATACCGCGTGCCGCGGAACAGTCCGGCAGGGCCGCGGCACACGCCGAACCTGCGCCGCGGCACACTTCGAATGAGCCGCGGCACAACGAGCGGTCAGCCGATCACTGGGCGCGATTTTTGGCCCTGTGCCGCGGCATGGGCCAAATTGAGCCGCGGCACACAACGCGGTCAGCGCTATATCTGCGTTTTTATTCAGTGAATTCACTCATTTCTTCCTTCCTTCCACCGTACGCGAGAGAGAGAGGGTTGAGAGGGGGATTTTCCTCCATCTACCATTTGATTGTGTGTTTTTCTTCATCTTCCTTCGATCGTGTAGCTCGGATTGTGGATCTAGCACGTGTTCTTCGGATCATAGGGCTTGAATCTTCAAGAGGTAAGAACTCCTTTGACCCTAGTATGATTTTGGGGAGGGTTTGGTGGTGATCTTGTGTTTTAATTCGAATTAACCGATGTTGCTATTCGACTTTGATGGTATTCGCGTGACCCTTGGTTTTCTTGTTTTTGGTTGGGATGAAATCCCATTGTTACACCGTTGACCGATTTCATTTCCTTATGCACTCTTGGTGTCCGATGAATTGTCCCAACGGGTAGAATTAGGATTAATTCTTACCTTTCCGCATTATTGAGACTTGTTGTATACCGTTATTGTGCTAGGAGCGGATTTGGGAGGATTGTTCGGACCAAAACCTATTCCTTCGTTGTTTCCCTTGTTTCATCGTGTTCAAGGCAAGTACATGTATTACATTTCGTTATGTATGTTGTGATTTTCGAAATGAATGATAAATGGTGATTTTTGGGTGCGTGAGTTGTGTTCCTTCCACCCGGAGTGTCCGACGGGATGTCTGGGGGTCGATACTAAGGGGTACGGCCGTGGAAGTGGACTGGGGTGCGTGTGTGATTGAACTTCCACCCGGAGTGTTCGACAGGATGTCTGGGGGTCGATACTAAGGGGTACGGCCACGGGATACCAGTTGTGATTTTTGTGACATCGTGATGATTGGAAACTGTTTTTGATTGCCAATGTAGTATTCCGGAATATATATGTGGCAAATGACTTATGGTTGAGATGATTGTGTAAAACCGTTTGGTATATAATGTTGTGTAATTGTGTACTTGCACTAGCTATTCGAATGCTAACCCCTTAAATGGGGGAAATGCATCTTATGCATTTCAGGTACCGGGAGGGCTGAGGGGCAGGCATGGGACACGTACGCGAAGGATGGGCTGGCTTGATGATGTGGCTCGAGTCTGCATTTTTATGTTTTGTCATTGCATTGTCGAGTATTGAAGTTAGACTGTCTGTTTTGAAACTTGGTTTAAGTCCCCTACGTGGGAAATGAATTGGTATTTAACCTCTGTTCGTGTATTACGTTATAAATGTTTTGGCCGAGGCCACGGCCTTATTTACTTTTGAGTGCATCATTCGGGATTACATTGTGGTTTTTATGTCATGTGTTAGCCTGGTAGTCCTCACGAGGGTTCTACGGCGTGTAATGTCCCTGTTGTGAATTGGGGTGTTACATTTATGGTATCAGAGCTTAGGTTTTGAATACCTAGGCCGTCGGTTAATTTTGGGTCTGTTAGTGGCGTCATTTAGAGTCAGTCGTTGAGCCTAATATCATCATGCTACCGTCTTTTCGTGCGACCCGTGGATGTAAGTCTCCTCGAAATCTTATATTCCTGTAATTCGTTTTCTTGCATTGTTCGGGATTGTGAATTGTGATACCATCTTTGTCAATTGTGAATCTTTCTGATTTTGTCCTTTTCATTCTTCCTCTAGTATGTTGAGAGGTCGTGGTGGTAGACCAGCTAGGGGACGCGGCCGAGGCCGTGGTCGTGGTGCTGATAATGAAGAGGGCTCACTTTCTCAGTCCTCTGCGGGCTCAGCCTCTCACTCAGTGCCGTCGGGTAATAATGCCGACGCTGGCTACCGCTGCACTGCCAGCTAGTAGCTCGGCTTGCTCGGATAGCTCGGGCGGACGCTTAATCCGCCCCCGACACCTGAAGAGGAGGCTAGTAAATGGCTTCAGACGGTGACTAAGATGCACCCTCCTCGTTTCTTCGGAGCTTCTGACTCCCTCGGTTGGGAGAATTGGCTCTTTCAGTTGTCCAGGACCTTTGATGTCGTAGCTTGCCCTGAAGACAGGAGGGTACATATCGCCCAGTACCTCCTGGATAAGGAAGCTGCGGAATGGTGGGAGGCCGTTGTGCCCAGAGACCGTCGAGCTACTTGGGAGGAATTCAAGGCTACTATGGAAGCAGAGTATTGTCCGCCGCCAGTCAAGGAGCGCAGAATTGTGGAATTCTTCACCGCTACACCTCAGGATGTGCCTATTTCTCAGGCCATCATTTCTTACAATCGAGATTGGGTTTCGTAAGAGATCAAGTGAGAACGGAGGCCGATAAAATCCGTTACTTCAATATGCGCATGAAGCCGCATATTAGGCGAGTATGGCACCGCTCATGTGTGCCACTTGAAGGAATACCGTGATCGCGCCTAGCGATCGAGATGGCGGTTCCTAATCGAGTCGGTTTCGGAAGCTAAGAAGCGTAAGACTACCGGTGGGCTCTCGGCCAGGAAGGGTGGTCGGGCCGAGGTCTCGCTCGCTCCCATACTGGGAAGAGGCCGTTCCATCGACCGGTGGATCTCGGGGTAACTGCTCGCCTGACCGCTGCTTCGTGGTGGTTTGTTTTAACTGCAACTAATATGAGCATTTGATGAAGGATTGTCCTTTTCCTCCAGTTACTTGCTACACTTGCGGGCAGACCGGGCATCGGGCGACTCATTGTGAGAGAGCCACCAGGGCCGCTAGAGTTCCGACTACCACTGCCGATCAGAGGGATCACAGCTCTCCGGCTACTCATGTTCCGCAGAGCTCGGGCCGTGGTAGGGGTCGGGGTCAGCCGGATCACCGTACAGCGTCGAGTTCGGGTCCAGTTCACCCCCGATTGTATCAGATGCGGCGCGCAGAGGAGGCGGACATTCCGGTGGCATCAGGTACCACTCAGATCCTTACTCATCCAGTTTCCGTGCTTTTTGATTCGGGTGCTACCCATTCCTTTATTGCATCGGATTGTGTGAATCGTATTGGCTTTAACTGATTGTTTGAATGTGAACCGTTTGTGGTGGGTACGCCTAGCGGGGATCGTATGGTTGGGGACCGGGAAGTTAGGGATTGCCCCGTAAGGATCGGGAGCCGATACTGGCCCTCGAACCTCATTGTTATCGACCTCAAGGGTGAGGATTTAATCCTCGGGGACGATTGGTTAGAGCGTCACGGTGCTATCATGAACTATCGGACTCGTACTATCTCGATCGTGGCCGAGGATGGCACCGAGCATACTCTCGTCGGCTGTAAGCCGGGTAGATCGGGGAGTGTGATTAGCGCCTTGAAGGTGATGAAACTTCTGAACCAGGGTTGTGTCGGCTATTGGTGTTACGCTCTGCAAGCGGAGGATGGTGGAATTGACATGTCATCAATTCCAGTTGTTTGTGAGTATCCCGATGTTTTCCGTGACGACTTGCCGGGATTACCACCGCAGCGAGAGGTGGAGTTTCCTATCGATCTTGAGCCGAATGCAGCCCCTATTTCTCTAGCACCGTACCGTATGGCACCATCGGAGATGTTAGAGTTGAAGAATCAGTTGGGAGAATTGTTAGACAAAGGGTATATTCGACCGAGCGCATCGCCTTGGGGTGCACCCGTACTCTTTGTTAAGAAAAAGGATGGGTCGCTTCGTTTATGCATCGATTATCGAGAATTAAACAAGTCGACCATCAAAAATAAATACCCTTTGCCCCGGATCGACGACTTGTTTGATCAGCTTCAGGGGGCGACGGTCTTTTCGAAGATCGATTTGCGATCGGGTTACTACCAGTTGAGGATTCGGGATATCGATATACCGAAAGCTGCCTTTCGGACGAGATATGGCCATTACGAGTTTGTGGTTATGCCTTTCGGGCTAACTAACGCCCCAGCAGTGTTCATGCAGTTAATGAACAAGGTTTTTATTGAGTATTTGGACAAATTCGTAGTCGTTTTCATCGACGATATTCTTATCTATTCTCGGAGTCGGGAGGAGCATGCCCTACATCTCTGGATTGTATTAGACACCTTGAGGGCTGAGCAGTTGTACGCGAAGTTCTCTAAGTGTGAGTTTTGACTCGAGGAAGTGACGTTCCTCGGGCATGTGATTTCAGCAGAGGGAGTTCGGGTAGATCCGCAGAAGATAGAGGCAGTGATGGCTTGGGAGCCGCCTAAGAATGTGAAGGAGGTGAGGAGTTTTCTGGGTCTTGCCGGCTATTACCGCAGATTTGTTCAGGGATTTTCTAAGATCGCTAGACCACTCACTCAGTTGCTCCAGAAAACTCAGAAGTTCGAGTGGACTGCAGTCAGGCAGGACAGCTTTGACGAGTTAAAGAGACGTCTGACTACCGCACCCGTTTTAGCATTGCCTCAGGGGAACGAGGATTTCGTAGTGTATAGCGATGCTTCGGGTCTTGGTCTAGGATGTGTTTTGATGTAGAGAGACAGAGTAATTGCTTATGCGTCCCGCCAATTGAAACCTTATGAAGCAAATTATCCCACACACGATTTGGAGTTAGCTGCGGTCGTTTTCGCCTTAAAAATCTGGAGGCATTACCTCTATGGGTCATCGTGTAAGATTTTCACGGATCACAAGAGTCTGAAGTACATCTTCAGCCAGAAAGAGTTGAATATGAGGCAGCGTAGGTGGTTAGAGCTAATTAAATATTACGACCTCGAGATACTTTACCATCCGGGTAAGGCCAACGTAGTGGCTGATGCGTTGAGCCGAAAACCGATGGCTTTGCAGATGTTAGAGGTACTTACACCGCAGAGTAGGATCCAGCGAGATTTCATCTGTCAGAATATTGAGGTTTGGGTTCAGAGAGTCCAGGGTCAGTTATGTGCGTTGGAGATCACTTCGTCCTTGACTGATGATATCAAGGCGAAACAGTATGATGATCCATTTTTAGTCCAGCTGAGGGAGGATGTGAGGAAAGGGAAAGCCCCTGGATTTATGGTTCACGATGATGGAGTTTTGAGGTTTCGTGGCAGACTTTGTGTACCGAGTGTTGTTGAGCTGAGACAGAAGATCTTGAGTGAAGCTCATGCTACACCTTACTCCATACATCCTGGTACGAGTAAAATGTACAAGGATGTGAGGAGCAACTTCTGGTGGAGTAATTTGAAGAGGGATGTTAGCGAGTTTGTGGCGAAGTGTTTGACCTGTCAGCAGGTTAAGATTGAACATCAGCGACCCGCGGGGTTGCTACGACCACTTCCCATTCCGGAATGGAAATGGGAAGACATCTCTATGGACTTCATTACCGGGATGCCTAGGACTCGGACCGGAATGAACATGATTTGGGTTATTGTTGATCGACTAACCAAATCAGCTCACTTTCTGAGTATTAAGGATACTTGGGGACCGGAGAAGCTGGCCCGAGTGTTTATTGCGGAGATCGTGAGATTGCATGGGACTCCTAAGAGTATTGTTTCAGATCGTGATGGCCATTTTGTATCACATTTTTGGCAGGCGGTTCACCGAGCTTTGGGGACCGAGTTGAGACTCAGTACGTCTTACCACCCTCAGACTGAAGGACAGTCGGAGCAAACGATCCAGACGTTAGAGGATATGTTGAGAGCATGTGCCTTAGATTGGAAGAATGATTGGGAGACACACTTGCCATTGATCGAGTTCACATACAACAATAGTTGGCATGCCTCGATCAAGATGGCACCATTCGAAGCATTGTATGGAAGGAGGTGCAGAACACCGTTGTGTTGGGACGATACGTCCGAGCTAATCGGTACCGAGCCCGACATGATAGTTGAGACGAGGGAGAAAATTACCCTGATTCGTGGTAGATTGTTGACGGCCCAGAGTCGGCAGAAGTCTTATGCCGATACACGTCGCCGACCGTTGGAGTTTGAGGTGGGAGATCACGTCTTGCTTAAGGTGTCGCCGACTCGGGGAGTTTACCGCTTCGGTCGGAAGGGTAAACTTAGTCCAAGATATATCGGGCCATTTGAGATTTTAGATAGAGTCGGAGAGCTTGCGTATCGATTAGGCTTGCCGCCGTCCCTGAGCCACGTGCATAACGTATTTCATGTTTCCCAACTTAGGAAGTACGTATCGGACCCTAGCCATATTATTGATTTTGGAGAGATCGAGTTGGGGCCCGACATTACCTTCGAGGAGAGGCCGATTCAGATCTTAGAGCGTCGAGTTAAGCAACTCAGGCACAAAACCATTCCTTTGGTCAAAGTACAGTGGTCGAGGCATGGATACGAGGAAGCCACGTGGGAAACGGAGGAGAGTATGAGGTCGAGATACCCCGAGTTATTCGTGTTGTAAGTTTCGGGACGAAACTTATTTTTAGGGGGAGATAATGTAATATCCACGTTTTCTATTTTTAGTAATTTCTATTTTTGGTGCATATTCGTTTCGGACAACTCGCTTGGCACTGTTTTGTAATTCTGAACCTATTTTGTTCTTAGAGTTTTTCCGTTTAGACGGGTCTCGATAATGTTTTTACGTATTTTCATCTTGTGTTATATTCTGCCTCATGTGTATTCGATTCTCGTTAAACTCGTTCGATTTCGTTGTTTTCTTACTTCCATGAGTTCGTATGCTTGAGTAGAGCATGTTGTGAGTTTCGGATTGTTAATCCGATGTTGTGTCGTGATTTTTCGGATGTTTGGGCCGTTTTTGTAATTTCCCAGAAGTTTAGGGAATTTGTGCCTTGTTCGACTTTGGTTGTGTACCTCAGATCGTTTTTGGATTCCGTACTTCCATTTCGTGTTATCGTTGCCCAAATATCGATCCCTATTGCTTTTATTCTCTTTCCGGATCATTTTTCGTCATTTTGGGACCCGAGGGGGGGTGTGGGCCGCGGCACAAGGATTGTGCGCCGCGGCACACACATCACCCAGCTGTTGTCCGAGCAAACTGTACCGTGTGCCGCGGCACAAGGATTGTGCGCCGCGGCACACAGCCGAGTCAGTGCCGCGGCACACTTGTCCGGGCCGCGGCACACCCGTGTGGCACTTGCCGGCCAAAACCGACTGTACCGCGTGCCGCGGCACACGCCGAATCTGCGCCGCGGCACACTTCGAATGAGCCGCGGCACAACGAGCGGTCAGCCGATCACTGGGCGCGATTTTTGGCCCTGTGCCGCGGCACAGTTCAGCTGAGCCGCGGCACACAACGCGGTCAGCGCTATATCTGCGTTTTTATTCAGCGAATTCACTCATTTCTTCCTTCCTTCCACCATACGCGAGAGAGAGAGGGTTGAGAGGGGGATTTTCCTCCATCTACCATTTGATTGTGTGTTTTTCTTCATCTTCCTTCGATCGTGTAGCTCGGATTGTGGATCTAGCACGTGTTCTTCGGATCATAGGGCTTGAATCTTCAAGAGGTAAGAACTCCTTTGACCCTAGTATGATTTTGGGGAGGGTTTGGTGGTGATCTTGTGTTTTAATTCGAATTAACCGATGTTGTTATTCGATTTTGATGGTATTCGCGTGACCCTTGGTTTTCTTGTTTTTGGTTGGGATGAAATCCCATTGTTACACCGTTGACCGATTTCATTTCCTTATGCACTCTTGGTGTCCGATGAATTGTCCCAACGGGTAGAATTAGGATTAATTCTTACCTTTCCGCATTATTGAGACTTGTTGTATACCGTTATTGTGCTAGGAGCGGATTTGGGAGGATTGTTCGGACCAAAACCTATTCCTTCGTTGTTTCCCTTGTTTCATCGTGTTCAAGGCAAGTACATGTATTACATTTCGTTATGTATGTTGTGATTTTCGAAATGAATGATAAATGGTGATTTTTGGGTGCGTGAGTTGTGTTCCTTCCACCCGGAGTGTCCGACGGGATGTCTGGGGGTCGATACTAAGGGGTACGGCCGTGGAAGTGGACTGGGGTGCGTGTGTGATTGAACTTCCACCCGGAGTGTCCGACGGGATGTCTGGGGGTCGATACTAAGGGGTACGGCCGCGGAAGTGGTATCCCACCCGGAGCGTTCGACGGGATGTCTGGGGGTCGATACTAAGGGCTACGGCCACGGGATACCAGTTGTGATTTTTGTGACATCGTGATGATTGGAAACTGTTTTTGATTGCCAATGAAGTATTCCGGAATATATATGTGGCAAATGACTTATGGTTGAGATGATTGTGTAAAACCGTTTTGTATATAATGTTGTGTAATTGTGTACTTGCACTAGCTATTCGAATGCTAACCCCTTAAATGGGGGAAATGTGTCTTATGCATTTCAGGTACCGGGAGGGCTGAGGGGCAGGCACGGGACACGTACGCGAAGGATGGGCTGGCTTGATGATGTGGCTCGAGTCTGCATTTTTATGTTTTATCATTGCATTGTCGAGTATTGAAGTTAGACTGTCTGTTTTGAAACTTGGTTTAAGTCCCCTGCGTGGGAAATGAATTGGTATTTAACCTCTGTTCGTGTATTACGTTATAAATGTTTTGGCCGAGGCCACGGCCTTATTTACTTTTGAGTGCATCATTCGGGATTACATTGTGGTTTTTATGTCATGTGTTAGCCTGGTAGACCTCACGAGGGTTCTACGGCGTGTAATGTCCCTGTTGTGAATTGGGGTGTTACAGCTTCGAGTCGAGCAACGGGGGCAAAACTTTCTTCATAATCGATCCCTGCCTCTTGACTGTAGCCTTGAGCAACTAGCCGCGATTTTCTTTTAATTGGGTATCCATCTTCATCATGCTTTATTTTATGTACCAATTTTGTTCCAATGATAGGTTTATCTGCAAGGGCCGGAACTAATTCCCAAACTTTATTTCGCTCGAATTGCACAAGCTCTTCCTGCATTGCCATTACCCAGCTTTCGTCATCAATAGCTTCATTGACATCTTTGGGAACGATTTCAGACACGAAGGCACAATTATTCTGAAATTCAAGTGATTTTTTTCGAGTTCGAATTTTGTCCTCAATATTTCCAATCACCAAGTCTTTCGGATGGTCTTGTACATGCTTCCAATCTTTTGGTAATTTTTCAATCGAGACTTCATGAGTACTTTCTGGTTCTTTTGATAGATGGACTTACGGGAGTGTACCTGCATCATCAACAAGATCTACCTTTCTCGGCGGTGAGATTGACTCATCAAATTTAACATGAATGGATTCTACTACTTTATTTGATTTTATATTGTAAACCCGAAAGGCTTTACTATTTAGCGAATATGCCAAAAATATCCGAAATTTTCTTTACCGTTATTATGTATGAAAACTTTACATCCAAAACGGTGGAAATAAGAAATATTAGGCTTCTTATTGTTCTAACCCTCATACGGGGTTTTAAGTTGACCTCTCTGAAGTATAACTCGATTTATAGTATAACACGCCGTATTTATGGCCTCGGCCCAAAAATATTATGGAAGAGAGTATTCGTTTAATATTATACTGGGCATTTCTTCCAAGGATCGATTTTTTCTTTCAACGACTCCATTCCGCTGAGGAATTCTAGGAGCCGAAAAATTATGGTTAATACCATATTTGTCACAAAGTATTTCAAATGGAGAGAAATCAAATTCTCCTCCATGATCCGTTCGAATAGAAACAATAGAAAGATTTTTCTCATTTTGAACCAACCGACACCATTTAGAAAATTCTGCAAAGGCATCGTCTTTATAGGTTTGGAATTTGATCCAAGTAAATCGAAAAAAATCATCCACAATAACAAAAGTATAAAATTTTCCATTCAGGCTAGCATATCGGGATGGTCCAATTAAATCCATGTGGACAAGTTCGAGAATACGGGAAGTAGAGATTTCAAATTTTGGTTTAAATGATTCTTGTATGTGTTTACCTTTAATGCAAGATTCACAAAAGAATTTTCGATCAAATTTCAATTTTGGTAAACCTCGAACCAAATCATATTTTGAAATTTTTGAAATAATGGGTAAGGTCGTATGTCCTAATTTTCGATGCCACGAAAATGCATTTTCGTCTAAGGTCATAAGACATTTTTCATTGAACGAGTTTTCATCATTGAGGTCAACAATATAAATATTCCCGCATTTTAATCCAATAAATGCGACTTTATTATTTTTGAAGGCGGTGCAATGAGTTTCTTCAAAAAATATTTTAAACCTTTGTCGCACAATTGAGATACACTAAGGAGAATATGATGTAATCCTTCAACAAATAGAATTTTATTTATAGAGGGAGAAGGTTCCTTACCAACCTTACCGGTGCCTGTAATTTTTCCCTTTTTGTTGTCATCAAAGGTCACGAATCCTTGTTCTTGATATTCAAATTCTTCGAACAACTCTTTGGTGCCGTACATATATCTAGAGCAGCCACTGTCAACGTACCACTTGCTTTACTTTAAATGAGGTACCTGTAAAAATGAATTGTTTCGATTGTTTGGTACCCATGCCCTTTTGGTTTCTCCAGTGTTAACAATGCTAATGGCATTCGGGACTATTGTTCCCTTAGGAACCCAAATTTGTTGAACTTTTATAGTCCTCAATTATGAACAAACTTCATTTTTATTTTCTTTGTTCAATTTTCGTTAATAGTTATGATTTATGGTTTCGTTAATTTTATCGGGATTTATAAGAGATTATTCTCTTTTAAATGGATCGAAACCAAGACCGTGTTTTAACAAAGGAGATATTTGAATGGATAGAAGTTTCTCAAATTTCTCATTATCGAGAGTGAATTTATTCGTTATATATTCTAATTCCTTTTGAGTTTTAGACAACTCAATTTTCAAAATATTTTCATTGTTAAGGGATAAAGTATGATCTAACTCAATATTTTTGCATTTATTTCGTAAATTTTAATTTTCTAGCTCGAGAGATTTTATTTTCTTTTTCAAAGATATATTTGTTTTGACCATCTCATCGTACTCATTGTTTAGAGATTCAAAGGCATCTAGGAGTTCATAATCTTTACTAGATTCACATACATCTAAAAGATCATCATCAAAAATAGAACTAACCACGTTGAAGGATTCTTGGGATTCAAGTGCCATAAGAGTGAGATTGGATTCCTCGATTCCTTCGATTTCATCCTTGTCATCGCTCCAAGATGTAACTAAGACTTCCTTATTTTTGAATCGATCAGTTTGAGCCTTGAGATTTACCCGGCAGTATTTGGCATAGTGTCCGGATTTATCGCATCTACGACAGTTGTTGTCAAACTTTTTCGTAGGAACAAACTGATTCTTTCTATGGTCGTTTTTAAGATATCGACCAAGAATATTTCACCTTTTGTGAATCAAGCTTTTATATCGTCTCATATTCTTGACATATAGCATAATTTCCTCATCGTCCTCATTTTCCGAAATTTCATCATCGTCATTGCTATCGGCTTCGAAAGCAACAACTTTCTCATAGGGCTTAGGTTTGGAGCCTCTCGATTTTAGCACGATCTCATAGTTTATAAGAGATCCTATGAGAGCATTGAATTCAAGTTTGTTGAGGTCATTTGATTTTATAATTGCTGTTACAGTGGCATCCCATTCTCGAGGAAGAGATCGTAGGATCTTCTTCGCCTTGTCGCTACTGGATATGGGCTTTCTAAATGACGTAAGGCCATTTGTAATTGCTGAAAAGCAGTCCAGCATGTTGGTGATTGTTTCGTCATCCTTCATGGAGAAGAGTTCATAGTCATGGAGGAAATGTTGATTTTTGTTCCTTGACTTGGCTCGTCCCCTCGTGTGTGACTTCGAGAATCTCCCATATTTCTTTAGTACTTTCATAGGCCAAGATTCGATTTAGTTTTTCCATATTTAGTACACAATAAAGGAATTGAGTGGCACGGGAGTTTATGTGCATGTTTTTTCAGTCTTCATCATTATACTGGTCGAATTTTTTCAGCAATCCATCTTCTTTTTTTCGGAAATTTTCGGACCAAGTGCGATTACTTTCCAGATTTCAATATCGTAGGCTGAATATAGCCATCTTCTTCTTCCCAGTCATAAAATTTGATCCGTCGAAGAAAGGTGGATGGTTGAGAGTGTTGCCTTCGGTTTGAGCCATAAATGCCATTTAGCAGATCTACCTCCGGTGGTTAAACTAATATATGAGTTGACCTTCTCCGATACCAATTGATAGAGCCCACTAGAAGGGGGGGTGGGGGAGTTGAATAGTGGATAGAAATTTTTCGAGAAATTAAAAATAATGCGGAAAATAATTGACACCAGATTTACAGAGGTTCGGTCCAAACGTGACTTACGTCCTCTCTTCGATCTTTTTCTATAGGCTCAAGAACAACCACACAAAACCTCATCTCTGCTTCTATCGGTCCGAGCACAACCTTTACACATCTTGTCTTCAATTGGTCCAAGCACAACCAATCACTCAAGACTCAATATTTCTTTTAGTGTTCTATCGGAACTAGAAAATCCTTACTTACGATCGTTGGAGTTTAATCCTAACAATGCCGGATCAATTGATCCTAATAACACCGGATTAATACTCTTAGAATCGTTTCTATCAAGAACTCAAATGAGTGATGCAACTGTTGACTCAAAATGTATTTTGATGATTATTCCATTCAAAACATTTAATTAGATCAATCTCAGATCGATAGTATTTTGAAGGAGCTAAATATTGTTAGCGCACGCTACTCATCTTATAGTAGCGCACGCTATCGGGATATACATATACAGCCCAGACAGTCAGCTGCAGCCAAGTGAAGTCGCCTGATGGATAGCGCACGCAAGCCATTCAATGTTAGCGCACGCTAAGTAACTACAGTTAGCGCATGCTATACAGTAAATAATAACGCACGCTATCGTATTATTCCAGAGGACAGTGAAGTTTGGAAGGAAATCAGAAATGGATCTTGCACACGCTACACATATCAACTTACGTACGCTAAAACAAGGTTGTAGCGCACGTTACTGCTCAGCTCTTGCGCACGCTACCGATATCACGGTCAGTAGTCCAGTAGCTACTGGACTCAATACGTTAAGGTCTTTACGTACGCTACACAGGGTAACGTACGTTAATGAAAGAAATTAGTAGCGCATGCTAAGGTATAGGCATTAGCGCACGCTAAAAGGAGTCAGCATATTACCGTTTGATTTTATACCGTTGGAAGGCAAGAGTCAATGAAGATCCGGAAAATCTGGAAAAGTTAGATTTAACTAATGCTAGCGCACGCTATGCATACTTGCTAGCGCATGCTAATCGCAAATTTAGCCATTGGATAAAGAGTCGTTGGAGAGACAAACGGACATTTTCAAAGTCAAGATT
Organism: Orobanche coerulescens; assembly: GCA_033398695.1. Lineage (NCBI taxonomy): Eukaryota > Viridiplantae > Streptophyta > Magnoliopsida > Lamiales > Orobanchaceae > Orobanche > Orobanche coerulescens. The sequence continues at coordinate 64,685,730 of CM065809.1, read as the reverse complement.
GAAGACTTGTTGACCAGACGTTAACGCACGCTACCGATACACGACTAGCGCACGCTAGCCATACTATTTTATCGTTGCAACAGTCTTTGTGACCGTTCAGAAAAGCCAAGTCAAAGATCGATAGCACACGCTACAGGACATTATTAGCGCACGCTAATAATACGTTTTTCAGCATTTGAAGGATGGCTCTCACCTATAAATACCCAAAGGACTTGGGTATCAAATACACAACTTCAAGCATTCAAGCATACAAGCATACAAGCAATCAAAGCATACTTGAGCTCAGTTTTATATCTTTTATTGCATTTCAAGTTATGAGAAAAGAAAGATACAAGAGTGATTTTCATTGTAATATCTACTATTCTTTGTATTCTTTCATTTGATTGTAAGTGTTGCATCACTTACACTTGAGCGTAAAAGAAACGAATCAAGAGTCACTAATCCGGTGTTATTAGGATCTTTGATGCGGCATTGTTAGGATTATACTCCCATATTCGTATAGTGAGGATTATCTAGTTCCTATAGAACACTAGATAAACAAGCATTTATATTGAGGGAGAGGTTGAGCTTGGACCGATAGAAGACAAGCGATTGTAACGGTTGCGAACTCGGACCGATAGAAGACGAGTCAAGATTGTGGTTGTTCTTAAGCCAATAGAAAAAGAAAGTCGGAGAGAGGACGTAGGCAAGTTTCCGAACCTCTATAAATCCTTGAGTCTTTAATTTCCGCATTATTTTCTATTTATTCGCAAGAAATTTCGTTATTCCGCATTACCACTATTCAACCCCCCTTCTAGTGGTGAATTTATCTCTTGAGTTGGTATCAGAGCGGGTATCTTTTTAAAGGTTTAACCACCTAAGAGAAAAAGATCCGCAAATGGCACTTCTTGGCCAAATTGAAGGAAATGCTCTCAACCGTCCTCCTTTCTTCGACGGTTCCAATTTCATGACGTGGAAAAAGAAGATGGCGATCTTCGTTCAAGCCTACGATATTGAAATCTGGAAAGTTATTGCTCTTGGTCCTAAACTTGCAAAGAAAGAGGATGGATCGTTGAAAAAGATCTAAGAATTCAACGACGAGGATTGGAGAAACACGCACGTCAACTCACGAGCTACTCAACTTCTCTATTGCGCTCTTAATCCCGAAGAACTCAATAGGATATTGTCCTATGAAAGTGCAAAAGAAATTTGGGAAATTCTCGAAGTCACTCATGAGGGAACCACCCAAGTCAAGGAGACCAAAATCAACATATTACTCCATGACTACGAATTATTTTCCATGAAAGACGAGGAAACGATTACAAATATGTTGGATCGATTTTCGGCTATAACAAATGGTCTTGCATCTTTTGGAAAGCCTATATCGAGCAGCGACAAAGCTAAGAAAATTATTCGATCATTGCCACGAGAATGGGATGCCACGGTCACCGCGATCATGGAGTCCAAATATCTCAACAAGCTCGAATTTAGTGCCCTCATCGGGTCACTTATCAATTATGAGATCGTTCTCAAGTCTAGAGGCACAAAACTAAAGCCTCGGGAAAGAGTAGTCGCATTCAATGTTGATAGCGACGTTGAGGAAGATGTTCCCGAAGATGAAGACGACGAGGAACTCGCTCTCTATGCCAAAAATTTTAGAAGGTATAAAAACCTAATTCAATAGAGGCGAAGTTTTCTTGGTCGGGATGGCAAACCGGAGCAAAAGAAGAGTGGATATACTCCCATCAAGAAGTTCGACAATAATTGTCAGAAATGTGGTCAAGCCGGTCACTATGCCAAAGAATGCCGAGGATCCTCTTCAAAACCTCGAATGGAAAGATTCAAAAAGAAGGAGGTCCTAATCGCTTCTTGGAGTGATGACGAGGAGGAGATTGAAAGATCTCTAGACACAAATCTTGCATTCATGGCCCTCGACTCCGAAAGTAATATCGAGGTAAGCTCTAAACTAAATGATGACGAATATGACTCCTTTGATTTTTGTGATTCACAAGAAGTTCATCATGATGATGAGTTATTGAGTGCATTTGAATCCTTGAATACGGAGTATGACGAGATGGTTAAATTAAACATATCTTTAAATAGAAAAATAAAATCTCTAGAACTCGAAAATTCCTCTCTTCAAAACAAAGGCAAAACTATCGAGATCGACCATACATCATGCCTTGAAAAGGAAAATGTTTTGAAAATCGAGTTAACAAAAACTCAAAAGGAGCTAAAATATATTTTGAACAAATTTACTCTCGGAAACGAGAAATTCGAAAGGCTCCTATCTATTCAAAAATCGCCCTTGCTCAAACACGGTCTTGGTTTCGATCCTTTTAAACGGGAACAATCCCTTATCAACCTTGACAAAATAAAGAAAACCGAAACCGAGAACTCAAAAGATCCTTTCAAACGAGTTCACAATGTTAATGCTCATTCAAAGTTAAGAACTATCAAAGTTAAGCAAATATGGGTTCCTAAAGGGACAATTGTTCCGAATGCTATAAGCATAGTTAACTTTGGAGGACCCAAACGGGCTTGGGTACCGAAACAACCGAGAAACTCTATTTTTGTAGGTACCGGCACCAAGGAAAAACAAGTGGTACATTGATAGCGGATGCTCAAGGCACATGTGCGGCTCCGAGGACCTATTTGAAGACCTCGAATATCAAGATCAAGGACATGTGACCTTTGGAGATAATTAAAAGGGAAAAATCAAAGGCATCGGCAAAGTCGGTAAGGAACCTTCTCCTTCTATCAACAAAGTATTATTTGTTGAAGGTTTACATCATAATCTTCTTAGCGTTTCGCAACTTTGTGATGAAGGTTTTAAAATTCTATTTGAGCAAACGCATTGCACGGCATTTAGAAATAATAAAATTGCATTCATTGGTTTGAGATGTGGAAACATCTATATTGTTGATCTTAACGATAAAAGTTCATTCAATGAAAAATGTCTCATTACCTTGGATGACAATGCATATTTATGGCATCGAAAATTGGGGCATACTTCTCTACCTATCATTTCTATTTTATCTAGACACGACCTTGTTCGTGGATTGCCCAAACTCAAGTTTGATAGAAAGCATTTGTGTGAATCATGCATAAATAGGAAACATACTCGAGAATCGTTTAAACCAAAATTCGAGGTTTCCACTAGTCGCGTTCTTGAACTCATGCATATGGATTTGATTGGACCATCTAGACATGTTAGTTTAAATGGTAAACTTTACACTTTGGTTATTGTTGATGATTTCTCTCGATTTACTTGGGTTAGATTTTTAGCACATAAGGATGTTGCATTTTCCGAGTTTTCTAAATGGTGTCGTTTGGTATCAAATGAGAAAAATCTCTCCATAATTTCTATTCGCACCGATCACGGAGGTGAATTTGATTGCACCCCGTTTGAACTTTTATGTGATAAATACGGTATTAATCATAATTTTTTGGCTCCTAGAACGCCTCAACAAAATGGAGTTGTTGAAAGGAAAAACCGATCTTTGGAAGAAATGTCGAGGACAATGCTTAATGAATACTCTCTTCCACGATACTTTTGGGCCGAAGCAGTTTTTACGGCATGCTATGTGATTAACCGGGTTCATGTTCGTAGAACTCATCTTAAAACCCCGTATGAATTATGGAAGGGCAAAAAGCCCAATATTGCTTATTTTCATCCTTTTGGTTGCAATGTATTTATTTTGAACAACGGCAAGGATAACTTGGGCAAGTTTGATGCCAAATCCGACTCCGGAATATTTCTTGGTTATTGTACTAATAGCAAAGCATATCGTGTTTATAATATTAGAACGAATAAAGTTGAAGAGTCCATACATGTTAAATTCAATGATATGATCTCACCCCCGAGAAAGGTAGAATATTTTGATGATGCAGGTACTTTTCCGGATCCCTCACCCGAAGTGAAGAAAATTTCGGAAATCGAAACGAACACAATCGTTGATTTACCGAAAGATTAGAGGCACATCAAAGACCATCCGAAGGACCTCGTGATTGGAAACATTGAAGACGGTGTTAAAACCCGAAGGAGAACCACCGAATTTATGGCTCATTGTGCTTTTGTATCCGAAATAGTTCCCAAGAATATATCCGAAGCTCTCGATGATGAAAGTTGGGTGATGGCAATGCAAGAGGAGCTTGTGCAATTCAAGCACAATAATATATGGAATTTAGTTCCCGCTCCTAAAGATAAAACAATTATCGGAACTAAATGGGTGCATAAAATCAAGAGTGACGAAGACGGCTATCCAATTCGAAATAAATCTCGTTTGGTCGCTCAAGGATATAATCAAGAGGAAGGTCTTGATTACGAAGAAAGTTTTGCTCCCGTGGCTCGACTCGAAGCCATTCGCTTGCTATGTGCATTTTCCGCCCATAAGACGATCAAACTATTTCAAATGGATGTGAAAAGTGCATTCTTGAATGGGTACATTCAAGAAGAAGTCTACGTCAAGCAACCTCCCGGTTTTGAAGATCATCAATTTCCGGATCATGTCTACAAGCTCAACAAGGCACTCTACGGGTTGAAGCAAGCACCCCGAGCATGGTATGATCGTTTAAGTCAATTTTTAATTGCAAATAATTATAAAAGAGGCAAAGTCGATAATACCTTGTTTGTTAAAATATTGAATGATGATATACTTGTTTGCCAAATCTACGTTGATGACATTGTGTTTGGAGCTACTAATGAATCTTTGTGCCAAGATTTTTCTAATCTTATGAAAGGAGAGTTCGAAATGAGTATGATGGGAGAATTAACGTTCTTCCTCGGGCTTCAAATCAAGCAATGCAAAGATGGAATTTTTATCCATCAAACGAAGTACTCAAATGACCTCCTCAAGAAATTCAATATGGAAAGTAGCAAGGTGATATCTACGCCAATGTCTTCATCATTAAAGCTTGAGAAATATGAAAATGGCAAATCTGTAGATCAAAAATTATATCGAGGTATGATCGGATCTCTGTTATATTTGACTGCATCTAGGCCAAATATAATATTTGCTACATGTTTATGTGCTCGATTCCAAGCTAATCCCAAGGAATCACATTTAATTGCTTGTAAATGCATTTTTCGCTACTTGAAAGGAACTATTGGACTAGGTCTATGGTATCCTTCTTGCTTGGATTTTAATTTAATTGCCTATAGTGACGCCGATTCTCGGCGGATGTAAAATTGACAAGAAGAGTACTAGTGGTACATGTCATTTTGTTGGCTCATGTTTAATATCTTGGGGAAGTAAAAAGCAAACCCGTGTAGCTCTGTCTACAGCTGAGGCCAAATATGTCGCTGCAGGGAGCGCCTGCGCTCAAGTGTTATGGATTAAAAATCAACTCCGCGACTACGTCATACATTTTGAAAATACCCCTATCCTATGTGATAACACTAGTGCAATTAATCTGAGCAAAAATCCTGTGCTGCACAGTAGAACCAAACATATAGATATTAGACATCATTTTTTACGTGATCATGTTCAGAAAAAAGACATCTGTTTAATTTTTGTCGGGACGAAGGACCAACTTGCTGACATTTTTACAAAACCTCTTCCCGAAGAATCATTTAATTCCATTCGTTTACAACTTGGCATGGAACATGTAGACAACTTTTGAAATAAGCTTACTACTCAAAATATCATAATCCTTGATTCGGTTCACTCGCTAGCGCGCGCTAGCTTCACTTTCTTAACGCGCGCTAAAACTTGTTTTCGATAGCGTACGCTAATTTCACTCCCTTGCATACGCTAATTAAAATCTCTTCAAATTCCATATTCGCTACTGAACAGTCCAGTAAGCCTTTTCATTTTATACCTAACGTACGCTAACTCCTTGTTCCTAGCGTACGCTAACTAAAAATCCGTTGACTATATATATCCCGTACTACCCAGAAACACAAACACACTTCCTAACGTACGCAATCGACAGAAAATTCCCTTCTTGCAAGAAACCCTAGCCGCTAATCGGATTCTTCAAACTTCCTCAGATCTTCAATTCCTCTCCGATTGATGTCGAGCAAGAACCGAACAGCCATGGCAAAACAATACAATAACCTCAAACGTCCTCTCAACGCCCAATTTGATGCGACTCGCTTCATCACATCCACCGCCTCGAGGGTATTCTTCGAAATCCTTCCACAAGAACACATAACGGACTATTATTTCTTCAATCTTTCGAGTCTGGAATGGGTAAATGTCGATATCTCTAATTTCTTCTCTTCACTTGGAATTGCCCGTTTTGTAGAATGTAAAAACCCCATTTTCCCTGAACTTGTCCGAGAATTCTATGCCAATCTCCATGTGGCCGACAGTGAAGGGTCTTCATCCCTTGTTTTAGGAAGTCTTGTTGGAGGAACACGAGTGAAAGTTTCCTCGGATATTTTGTCGCAAATTTTTGGGTTATCATCTGACGGATTTGTGTGCACTGGAAAAACTATTGCCGATGATACTGGAGTCGGGGAAATCGATGTCAAAGAGTTCCTTAGCTCAAAGGCTGTTATTGACATAACGGACGATTTCTTCGAAAACAATGATTTTGGGATCAACATTCGTCTACTCCTAGTAGCTCTCACAAAGTGCTTAATGCCGAAGGTGAATATCCAGCACAAATTAGTGGGAGTCGACAAGCAAGTGGTGTATCGAGTTCTTAATGATGATAAAGTGAATTTTGCCGATATCATCATCAGCTGGATGAAGGTGAAGGGCGACCTTTTTCGGTCGAAAAACTACGCATCTCGCTCACGCAAGGATGGAATGCCTTATGGCTCAATTCTCTCGGCCATATTCAGTTTTCACCACGTCGATTTGTTGAAAGACAAGGCTGTCCCCGTCTCTCTCGGACATGAGATTTCAGACTCTTCGTTTAAGGCTATGCACTATGTCCGGACGTCCAACCGAGGCTGGATTCTATTCCCGTATCTTCGCGACGACGACCAAGTGGAAAAAGGATCGCGCATGCCTACTGCAGAGGAGAAAATCACTCGCCGGGGACCTCATACTCTTCGAGAGATGCAAACCGGGGAGTTCGTGAGGAAGCCCACTTCGAAAGGGAAGCGCCCGATGAGAGATGTTGTCACGGAGGAAGAGGAAAGCGACCTTTGTGCTCGGATGCGGAGCATCGAGACCTCTCAGGCTGAAATTAGAGAGGATGTTCGGGCTCTTCGTTCGGAAGTCCGGGAAGTGCGCGGGTTGATATCCGATTTCATCCGTTACACACACCCTTCGTTTCCTTTCCCCTCGTCTTCTTCCGACCCTTAGATTTGAGGATTTTGATGCTTGGTTGTAGAATCTTATTTTTCGAATAATCTTTATCTCTCATGTCATGAAAACTCTATGTATTGCTTGAATTCCATCTTAATGATATTCGCATTTCACTTCATTTGGCATTCGTTGGCTACAAGTATTGTTGTTTACGTAATTTCGCTTTGAATAAATGGCATTTTTGTTGATATTTGTTATAACGCAACAATTCAGGGGGAGTTCCTTTTTATTTATGTCAAAAAGGGGGATAATACTCCAAAAACCAAAATATACTAATATATCGAACAAGTCTACCTTGATTCGAATCATTTAAAATGTTTTTGCAGGTATTAATTAAATGTTTTGACATCATCAAAAAGGGGGAGATTGTTGACTCAAAATGTATTTTGATGATTATTCCATTCAAAACATTTAATTAGATCAATCTCAGATCGATAGTATTTTGAAGGAGCTAAATATTGTTAGCGCACGCTACTCATCTTATAGTAGCGCACGCTATCGGGATATACATATACAACCCAGACAGTCAGCTGCAGCCAAGTGAAGTCGCCTGATGGATAGCGCACGCAAGCCATTCAATGTTAGCGCACGCTAAGTAACTACATTTAGCGCACGCTATACAGTAAATAATAACGCACGCTATCATATTATTCCAGAGGACAGTGAAGTTTGGAAGGAAATCAGAAATGGATCTTGCGCACGCTACACATATCAACTTACGTACGCTAAAACAAGGTTGTAGCGCATGTTACTGCTCAGCTCTTGCGCACGCTATCGATATCACGGTCAGTAGTCCAGTAGCTACTGGACTCAATACGTTAAGGTCTTTACGTACGCTACACAGGGTAACGTACGTTAATGAAAGAAATTAGTAGCGCACGCTAAGGTATAGGCATTAGCGCACGCTAAAAGGAGTCAGCATATTACCGTTTGATTTTCTACCGTTGGAAGGCAAGAGTCAATGAAGATCCGGAAAATCTACAAAAGTTGGATTTAATTAATGCTAGCGCACGCTATGCATACTTGCTAGCGCACGCTAATCGCAAATTTAGCCGTTGGATAAAGAGTCGTTGGAGAGACAAACGGACATTTTCAAAGTCAAGATTGAAGACTTGTTGACCAGACGTTAACGCACGCTACCGATACACGACTAGCGCACGCTAGCCATACTATTTTACCGTTGCAACAGTCTTTGTGACCGTTCAGAAAAGCCAAGTCAAAGATCGATAGCGCACGCTACAGGACATTATTAGCGCACGCTAATGATACGTTTTTCAGCATTTGAAGGATGGCTCTCACCTATAAATACCCAAAGGACTTGGGTATCAAATACACAACTTCAAGCATTCAAGCATACAAGCATACAAGCAATCAAAGCATACTTGAGCTCAGTTTTATATCTTTTATTGCATTTCAAGTTGTGAGAAAAGAAAGATACAAGAGTGATTTTCATTGTAATATCTACTATTCTTTGTATTCTTTCATTTGATTGTAAGTGTTGCATCACTTACACTTGAGCGTAAAAGAAACGAATCAAGAGTCACTAATCCGGTGTTATTAGGATCTTTGATCCGGTATTGTTAGGATTATACTCCCATATTCGTATAGTGAGGATTATCTAGTTCCTATAGAACACTAGATAAACAAGCATTTATATTGAGGGAGAGGTTGAGCTTGGACCGATAGAAGATAAGCGATTGTAACGGTTGTGAACTCGGACCGATAGAAGACGAGTCAAGATTGTGGTTGTTCTTAAGCCAATAGAAAAAGAAAGTCGGAGAGAGGACGTAGGCAAGTTGCCGAACCTCTATAAATCCTTGAGTCTTTAATTTCCGCATTATTTTCTATTTATTCGCAAGAAATTTCGGTATTCCGCATTACCACTATTCAACCCCCCTTCTAGTGGTGAATTTATCTCTTCAGCAACACTCACAATAAAATAAGAAAATACGAGGTATATGAAATGTTACAATATGTTAACAACTCTAATTTTCCTCTTTCTCACAACTTATGCGATGGAAATAAATCTAGATAATCGTAGCTCAAAGTATTGCAAGTATGCTTGAAGTTGTGTGTATCCATCAATTCCAAATATGATGGTATTATATGCATTTTGAGCCTTATAGTCGTTACTGATTTGTGGAGTTTAGCGTGCGCTAACTCTTATGCATTGCGTGCGCTAGCGGCTTAGTCAACCAAATTTTCTTCTGACGTTGACATGAAATGGGCTTGCCTCTTAATGCCTCTTTCCAACGGATAGATTTTGAATTTAGCGTGCGCTAATAATCCTTCCTAGCGTGCGCTAGACGTTCAAGATATGCTTTCCAGATTTGAGCGAGATTCTTGTGCTGAATTTGTTGATTCAACGGTTGAATGACTAACGGTAGTAATTTGAACTTCTAGTGTGCGCTATACCATAGTCCATAGCGTGTGCTAATAGATTTAAAAGAGAATGCGTTAGTATTTATTTTAACGTGCGTTGTCTGTTGCTTCTTTTATCCTCCATAACCTTCTGCCTTGAAAATACTATCAGATAGCGTGCATAATTATATCCCATAGCATGCGTTACTTCTTCGGATAGCGTGCGTTACTCTCCTCATAGCGTGCGCTAAATAAGGTGGATAGACTCACTGTCCTTACTGCCTTGTTTTTTATCGGAATAGGTAGCGTGCGCTAATACTTGTACGTAGTGTGCGCTAAACGTCAGGTGAGACATCAGGTAACTTTTTGTCGTGCGCTGAGAATCAGGTGAGACTTCAGGTAGCTTTTCGTTGAGAATCAAGTGAGACTACATGTAGCTTTCCGTTAGCGTGCGCTAACACGCATGTATAGCGTGCGCTAAGTACCACTTTGAATCATTTTTGTTTTACGAACGATGGTGCGTATTTATCGAGCTTTTGATCATTTTTTTTTAAATGTTTTATGTAAAATACATCATCAAAATATATTTGTCCAACACATTTATCAAAACACTTGGAGTATTATTTTTCCCAACACACTTTTATGGAACTACAAAAAAATTTGAAATTTATTCTCATGGACTATTTTATGAAACTATAAAAATCTTGGTTCAAGAATAAATTCGATTTCTTACCCTAATATTTTCATGAAATTCCATATTTTTTAAATTAAAAGTTCCTCTAATTTTTCTAAATCAAATATTCAACGAAAATTTATAATCATAACAATCAATATAAATTTTCAAACAAATACATGTAATTTTTGAAGTTCCATAAAACATTCCATGAGAATAAGCTGCAAAATAATACTTTTTGTAGTTCCATAAATTTAAATTGAATTATGGTTAATTTTGGTATAAAGATGAATAATATCCAAATGGAAAACTTATTTTGGAAAATGAAAAAAGTAAAACCTCACTTAAATTGGGAAGGATGGAGTATTAATTGCGGAAAAAAATACAAAGTGTGAAAAAATTGAGTTAACAGCTAATTTTCATTTCCTCCCTATTTTTTTTTCTCAAACCAAGCTCTTAGGGTATGTTTGCTTCAAATGATGGAAAGAGCAGAAGGATTCTTATCGAATGGGGGAAAAGGGAGAGAATAAGATGTAAAATACATTTACCTTGATTGGAAGGACTCTGTAGGAGGGAATGTGAGAGAAGTAGAACCATATTATTTGGTAAAAAGAAGGGAGTGGAGCGAAAATAAACCATTATTCAATATAAAGTGTTAATGTTAATTGCTATTTAACTAACTTTACTCAGTATGTTATTTTGAACCGCCGGCCAAATCACAAAATATTAATATTAAACCGCATCATATTAGATTGTCTTGTTCATTTTAACCAAATATTTTATTTTAGACATTAATCAACCTAGATCATTATGATCTTTATTTGTATTAAGTGCTATTGTTATATCTCCCGATTTAGGCTCCAAATTTCATCGTAATAAAATTTGTTTAACATTCTATAATTTAATTATCTTCAAGAGTATGCTCTTCAAGGATGACGTCTTAAGGATGCTGAATTTTATCACTAGTATATAGTTTGATCTCTAGAGATATATAATATATTTTTCATCGTTCAAGTGGGCTTGTCTTAAAGTCAATTATAGGACTTGCATGTGTTTTTCAAGTCATCAATTTCCAACATGACTTATTTGAACTCTTTTGGCGTATATACATATAATAACTGATTACAAATGAATAATCATTTGAACTCCAAGTTCATACTTTTTTCAAATAATTTTCTTGATCGATTTATACATCCCCCCTAACATCGGGAATGATATTATACTATGATATCAATCTTATTCATATATAGATCAAGTATTCTCATAAAAGGAGACCTTATCCTACATAAATTTTAATATTCAACAGGAGTCATATGAAAGAGAGTATGTACATCGAATTACTCATTGAATTTAAAATAATGCACTTTTGTAGATATCAAATTACAAATTTACTTAAATATGTAAACTTCACGTTTACTATGATGATGATTCTGACCCAAAGTAAGATTAAAGACAGCTATATCAACATCGTATTCATTCCTGAATGAATTTATGAGAAAATCAACTTTTAGTTTATTGGATTCATGATCTTATAATGTACTTCAAGAGATATCAATAATATTCTATCTTTAAACATTAAAAGATAGTTGTCTTTCCTCTTTCAGTGTGTGCCGCGGCACAGGAGACTACGAGCCGTGGCAAAGCCTTTGCACGGATGAAGGCCAGGCCGGCTGTACTACGTGCCACGGCACGTTACAGTCCGGGCCGTGGCCCCAGTCAAAATCCTGCTCTCATTTTTCAGCCGCGGGCCGCGGCACACTTAGCCCGGGCCGCGGCATGCGGGTCAGTCAGGCTATATTTCAGCGGGATTCTGAGAGAGGGTTTCATTTCCTCTCCTCTCTTCTTTTTCTGCACATTTTGGGCGATTTAGGGGCGACTTTTGGGCGATTTTGGCATATTCAAACTTGGAGAGATCATCCACCTTGGGTTTTTATTCTAGATTATCGACTTCTACTTAAATCCATCATCCTAATCCAAAGTAATCTCTTAGAACCCAACTTTTGGGTGATTTGGGGGTTTTCAATGTTATTGTTCGATTCGTTCCGTGTTGTTGATTAATTCATGATGAATATGATTAATCTTGTTGGTATTCTTGTTTCCCCTACGGATTCATGGTGTATTTCGTGGTTTTTGAGTAATCGAGAGGGTTTGGTTGCGATCCGCTCTTGTTGTTGTTTTTGTTTGAATACATATGAATCGTAGGCGTGTTTTCGGGTGTATTCCATTTCCGTAATTGTTTAGAAGTTGTTGTGATTATATTCTTCGAATCGTTAGGTTTGGTTTTGTCGGTTCCTAGTGGTCGTGTTTGATTCTTTCCGTTCGTGTCGTCGTCAATTACTCAAGGCAAGTATTTTTGGAAACCTTTATGCTTAACATGAAATGGTGATGTATATTGTGTGTGCTTCGCTCACCTCGGTAGGGTCCGACGGGGCCTCGAGGGAATCCAATGGTATAGCCCTGGATTCACGAGTTTGATTCGCTAGCCAGCTCGGGAGGGTACTTAGAGGCCTCGAGCGGGTTCAGTGGTATAGCCCCGTTCCCAAGGCGATGCCTGTGCGTGATTTGTTTTATGATTTGGCTAGATCGAGAGGGTCCTTAGAGGCCTCGAGCGGGACCAGTGGTATAGCACCGGTTCTAAGGCAAATTGTTGATTGACTGTTTGTTTCTGGAAAAGACATGTCTGGTTTTGATTTCGAAATGTATTGGTGCATGTACTATGAAATGTGTAAGCGAATGGTTTGCCTTGATTACTTGTACTAGCGTAATTGCTAACCCCATTGGGGACCCGTTTTGGGGAAATTCTTGTTATGGATTTCAGGTTATGTTCAGCCAGACGAGAGGGCGCTGGGACAGTACGAGGATGCTGGCCAGGGTCGTTGACATGTGCATTTGAGTCCTTTTATTTCCATTGTTCCTTTCGATATGGTTGTTGTCTACTTTTTAAACTTATAGATTGTACTCGCGAGTACTTAGGCTTTTCCCTACGTATTATGGTTTGTATTCATTGAAGTTATTTACGTTTGTCAATGTTGCTTATTCCGCCAGTTGTATTGGGAGTGTTATTTGATTTTCATCTGGATGATGTGTGTTTTTCCTGTAGTAATTGGTGTCTAGCCTGGTGGGTCCCATGTAGGGGTCCACGGCACTGTAATATACCTTGAATATCTCGGGGGTGTTACAATAAGTAACACCAGATTTATAGAGGTTCGGTCCAAATATGACATACGTCCTCTTTTTGATCTTTTTCTGTAGGCTCAAGAACAACCACACACAACCTCTTGTCTTCTATCAGTCCGAGCACAACCTTTACACAACTTGTCTTCAATTGGTCCAAGCACAACCAATCACTCAAGAATAAAAATTTCTTCTAGTGTTTTATTGGAACTAGAAAATCTTTTCTTATGATCGTTGGAGTTTAATCCTAATTGTAACACCCGAAACTAGGCGGATATTACAGTGCCGTGGACCCCGACTGGGACCCACCAGGCGAGTGAAAATGAATGAAATACACAGGGTAAATGTAGTACCGAACCACATTACATCATTAATTACTCCGATGAGGAGTTTCATACAACACACCCAAGATAATACAGAAATACATGTATATTTTATATGAAGATAAAACATACGACACTGAATAAAATGAGTATTCTAACGGAAGTCTGCAGTGGAAATAAAATAAGGAAAACACGAGTGAATGAAAAGGACTAGGGCCCCCTACTAGTATCACTGGGACTCCTCGCCGTCAACGTTCTCTTCCCGTGCCTTAGCCTTGCCACGACCTGAAAAATAAAATCCCCCAACGGGGTCAGTTACACAGAACAACAATCCTCAAGAGTTGAATAAACACAATCATATATGCTGTATAAACCACAAGTTCGATCAAAAATCTCAAACCGTCGAACACATGCGATCAAAAGTGAATCGGTCAGATTATAACCCAATCCTGTTGAAAACATACGCAATCAAACATGCTGTATGAATCAACTAACAGTACGGCACCACACTACGCCCAGGATGGAAATGTGTCCGTGCACAAGCCACCAACGAGTATCGATCGAATACACATGTGGTCTTGTACCTAATCAGTCTCACGAAGTGATCTTCTCCTGTGCACAGTCCAATGTGAGGCCAACAACCAACACACGACTTAATATGTGCCCGACATGAAAATCCTACACATACCAACCGGCATGCCAGTATGACCCGGAATGCCACGAGATAACAAAAGTGACATCAAAATCAATAATGACTCACCGAGATGAAATGATAGTGAAATGAATGATAGCTCAATGAAATGATTGGAATCGTCCTTCCTCGTGACTGAAATGATAGCTCATTTTCCGAAATTTTCTTTACCGTTATTATGTATGAAAACTTACATCCAAAAGGGTGGAAATAAGAAATATTAGGCTTTTTATTGTTCCAAATCTCATACGGGGTTTTAAGTTGAACTCTCCGAAGTATAACTCGATTTATAGTATAACACGCCGTATTTACGGCCTCGGCCCAAAAATATTGTGGAAGAGAGTATTCGTTTAACATTATTCTAGACATTTCTTCCAAGGACTGGTTTTTTCTTTCAACGACTCCATTGTGCTGAGGAGTTCTAGGAGCCGAAAAAATATGGTTAATACCATATTTTTCACAAAGTATTTCAAATGGAGAGCAATCAAATTTTACTCCATGATCGGTTCGAATAGAAATAATAGAAAGATTTTTCTCATTTTGAATCAACCAGCACCATTTAGAAAATTCTGCAAAGGCATCGTCTTTATGGGTTAGGAATTTGACCCAAGTAAATCGAGAAAAATCATCCACAATAACTGAAGTGTAAAATTTGCCATTCAAGTTAGGATATCAGGATGGTCCAATTAAATCCATGTGGACAAGTTCGAGAATATGAGAAGTAGAGATTTCAAATTTCGGTTTAAATGATTCTCGTACATGTTTACCTTTAATGAAATATTCACATAAGTATTATCGATCAAATCTTAATCTTGGTAAACCTCGAACCAAATCATATTTTGAAAGTTTTGAAATAATGGGTAAGGACGTATGTCCTAATTTTCGATGCCACAAAAATGCATTTCCGTCTAAGGTCATAAGACATTTTTCACTAAACGAGTTTTCATCATTGAGGTCAATAATATAAATATTGCCGCATCTTAATCCAATAAATGCGACTTTATTATTTTTGAAGGCGGTGCAATGAGTTTCTTCAAAAAGTATTTTAAAACATTCGTCGCACAATTGAGATACACTAAGAAGATTATAATGTAGTCCTTCAACAAATAGAACTTTATTTGTAGAGGGAGAAGGTTCCTTACCAACCTTACTGGTGCCCGTACTTTTTCCCTTTTTGTTTTCACCAAAGGTCACGAATCCTTGTTCTTGATATTCAAATTCTTCGAACAACTCTTTGGTGCCGCACATATGTCTAGAGCAGCCACTATCGACGTGCCACTTTCTCTTCTTTAAACGAGGTACATGTAAAAATGAATTGTTGCGGTTGTTTTGGTACCCATGCCCTTTTGGGTCCTCCAGTGTTAACAATGCTAATGGAATTCGGAACTATTGTTCCATTAGGAACCCAAATTTGTCGAACTTTTATAATCCTCAATTTTGAACAAACTTCATTTTTATTTTCTTCGTTCGATTTTCGTTCATAGTTTTGATTTCTGGTTTCTTTAATTTTATCGGGATTTTAAGAGATTGTTCTGTTTTAAATGGATCGAAACCAAGAGTGTGTTTTAACAAAGGGGATTTTGAATGGATAGAAGTTTCTCAAATTTCTCGTTACCGAGAGTGAATTTATTCATTATATATTTTAGTTCATTTTCAGTTTTAGATAACTCAATTCTCAAAATATTTTCATTGTTAAGGCAGGAAGTATGATCTAACTCAATATTTTTGCCTTTATTTCAAATATTTGAATTTGCTAGCTCGAGAGATTTTATTTTATTTTTCAAAGATATATTTGTTTTGACCATCTCATCGTACTTGTTGTTTAGAGATTCAAAGGAGTCTAGGAGTTCATTATGTTTACTAGATTCACATACATCTAAAAGATCGTCATCAAAATAGAACTAACCTCGTTGAGGGATTCTTTGGATTCAAGTGCCATAAAGCGAGATTGGATTCCTAGATTCCTTCGATTTCGTCCTCGTCATTGCTCCAAGATGCAATTAAGACTTCCTTCTTTTTGAATCGATCAGTTTGACCCTTAAGATTTAACCGGCAGTCTTTGGCATAGTGTCCAGATTTACTGCACCTACGATAGTTGTTGTCAAACTTTTTCGTAGGAACAAACTGATTCTTTCTTTGGTTGTTTTTAGGATCTTGACCAAGAATATTTCACCTTTTCTGAATCAAGCTTTTATATCGTCTCATATTTTTGACATATAGCCCAATTTCCTCATTATCCTCATTTTCCAGAATTTCATCATCGTCGCTATCGGCTTTGAAAGCAACAACTTTCTCATGGGGCTTGTGTAATATCCGGATTTATTATTGTGTATTTCATCTGTATTTGAACCCTGTATTATTCGAAATGGTGATCTCGATAATTGGAGTATGATATTTCTCACATTTGTATCCTTGTACATAAGTATGACAACATGCAAAATTTCTCATGCAAACTCGTGATAGTGCACGCTAAGAATGTAGCTTAACGTGCGTTATCGAGGTACAGCTAGCGCACGCTACGAATGAAGAATTGCGTGCGCTAGGCAGTCAATTATTAAGCTAGATAGCTAGCACATGCGCCAGCCGAACGTGGGTCCGGATAAGATTCCCGCGGGCGGAACTGGCCAGTTTTGGAGTCAACCCTTATTTAGCGTGCGCTAAGGGGAGTAGGGTAGCGTGCGCTAATCAGCTAATGTGCAGAAACTTTATTTAAGGGACAACACTCCATTTCTTCTTGTTCCCTTCACTCGTCCTCATTACTTGATAGTCCAGAGAGCCTACTATTCTCTTTAAACACACTTAGAACACCTCTACTTGATCATTGGAGATTGAATGTTACTTGTGATTGATTGTTGAATTGGAGAATCACCTTGGATTGGCATACAAACAACCGGAGCTGGATTCTACCTTTTTGACTCGGTGTTATCTTCATATTAAGGTATGTTAATTCTTTCTCCAGCCTTAGATTCGTGTTCTGGAGAGTTAGATGAATCATGCTATCAAGATATTGAGTTTCATTAGTGAATTATTCAACAAACATCATGTTTAGAAGTGGGAATGATTATGCTTATATATCGTCGTTGAAACATCGTAGTTGGAATTTTTGGTTCACCTCCAAGATGAAGTCTGAATTTGATAATGATAATGGAACCTAGTGCATCAACATGAGATCACGAACTTCACATGAGAATGATAATCAAGTTGGATATAAGAGTTGTGATGATATTCTTTTCCTTGAATTCAAAGATGTTTGAATCCATAAGATCATTCATAAGTTTATGAACATGACATGTAGACGGATAACGTACGTTAATCACTGAGGAATTCATAAGTTTCATCACCGTTAGAACTAGTCTGCTGCCCAGTAGTGAACTGCCATGCACGTTTAGCGCACGCTAAGCTATGTAGATTAACGTGCGCTATCGGGCATAAGTTAACATATGCTACGTTTGGTACGTAATGTACGTTATGTCATCAGGCGAGTCAGTCGGCTGACCAGAGAAGACTATCGATACATAGTTAGCATACGCTAGGCTTCGTTCCCGATGTCGATGTTCTGAAACAGACGATTATGAAAGAAGCTCACAGCTCGCCCTATTCTATCCACCTGGGCACCAGTAAGATGTATAAGGACTTAAAGCACAATTTATGGTGGGGCAACATGAAGAAAGATGTAGCGAACTATGTTTCGAAATGCTTGACTTGTCAGCAGGTTAAGATCGAGCATCAACGACCTGCCGGGATGTTAAAGCCGCTTCCGATTCGTGAATAGAAATGGGAGGACATATCGATGGACTTTATCACTAGTATGCCGAGAACCAAGACTAGAATGAACATGATTTGGGTGATAGTTGATCGTTTAACCAAATCAGCTCATTTTCTAGGCAATAAGGACACATGGGGACCAGAGAGATTGGCATGAGTATTTATTTCAGAGATAGTCCGACTGCATGGTACACCGAAGACCATTATTTCTGACCGAGATGGTCACTTTGTATCGCATTTTTTGAAAGCAGTTCATAAGGACTTGGGAACTGAATTGAACTTCAGTACAGCCTATCACCTGCAGACTGACGGACAATCCGAAAGGACTATTCAAACGGTAGAAGATATGCTAAGGGCTTGTGCCTTAGATTGGTCAACCGACTGGGAAATTCATCTACCGTTGATTGAATTTACCTACAACAATAGTTGGCATGCTTCCATTAAGATGGCACCGTTTGAGGCCTTATACGGGAGAAGATGCAGATCGTCCCTATGTTGGGATGATTCATCAGACTTGATCGGGACAGAACCAGAGTTGATCGTACAGACACGAGAGAAGATAGTCTTGATTCGTGAAAGGCTGTTGATCGCCCAGAGTCGATAGAAATCATATGCAGACATGCACCGTCGCCCGTTGGAGTTCAGTACTGGAGACCACATACTTTTAAAGGTTTCTCCTACTCGGGGAATCATTCGTTTTGGAAGGAAGGTAAAGCTGAGTCCGAGATATATCGGACCATTTGAGATCCTCGAGAGAGTTGGAGAGTTGGCATACAGATTGGCATTACCGCCGTCATTGAGCCATGTTCATAATGTGTTCCATGTATCCCAGTTACGGAAATATATACCGATCCTAGTCATGTCATTGATTTCGGCGATATCGAAGTCACTTAAGATGGAACGTTTGAAGAAAGACCAGTCAAGATACTCGAGAGTCGAGTTAAGCAGTTGAGGAACAAACCAATCATTTTGGTAAAAGTTCAGTGGTCACGCCACGGAGTGGAAGAATCCACTTGGGAAACGGAAGATAGCATGAAGTCCAGATATCCAGAGTTATTTTTGTCTTGAGTTTCGGGACGAAACTCCTTTTTAGTAGGAGAGTATGTAATATCCGTATTTATTATTATGTATTTCATCTGTATTTGAACCCTGTATTATTCGGAATGGTGATCTCAATAATTGGAGTATGATATTTCTCACATTTGTATCCTTGTACATAAGTATGACAACATGCAAAATTTCTCATGCAAACTTGTGATAGCGCACGCTAAGAATGTAGCTTAACGTGCGTTATCGGGCTACAGCTAGCATACACTACGAATGAAGAATTGCGTGCGCTAGGCAGTCAATTATTAAGCTAGACAGCTAGCACATGCACCAGCCGGACGTGGGTTCGGATAAGATTCCCGCGGGTGGAACTGGCCAGTTTTGGATTCAACCCTTATTTAGCGTGCGCTAAAGGGAGTAGGGTAGCGTTCGCTAATCAGCTAATGTGCAGAAACTTTATTTAAGGGACAACACTCCATTTCTTCTTGTTCCCTTCACTCGTCCTCATTACTTGATAGTCCAGAGAGCCTACTATTCTCCTTAAACACACTTAGAACACCTCTACTTGATCATTGGAGATTGAATGTTACTTGTGATTGATTGTTGAATTGGAGAAACACCTTGGATTGGCATACAAACAACCGGAGCTGGATTCTACCTTTTTGACTCGGTGTTATCTTTATATTAAGGTATGTTAATTATTTCTCCAGCCTTAGATTCGTGTTCTGAAGAGTTAGATGAATCATGCTATCAAGATATTGAGTTTCATTAGTGAATTATTCAACAAACATCATGTTTAGAAGTGGGAATGATTATGCTTATATATCGTCGTTGAAACATCGTAGTTGGAATTGTTGGTTCACCTCCAAGATGAAGTCTGAATTTGATAATGATAATGGAACCTAGTGCATCAACATGAGATCACGAACTTCACATGAGAATGATAATCAAGTTGGATATAAGAGTTGTGATGATATTCTTTTCCTTGAATTCAAAGATGTTTGAATCCATAAGATCATTCATAAGTTTATGAACATGACATGTAGACGGATAACGTACGTTAATCACTGAGGAATTCATAAGTTTCATCACCGTTAGAACTAGTCTGCTGCCCAGTAGTGAACTGCCATGCACGTTTAGCGCACGCTAAGCTATGTAGATTAACGTGCGCTATCGGGCATAAGTTAACATATGCTACGTTTGGTACGTAATGTACGTTATGTCATCAGGCGAGTCAGTCGGCTGACCAGAGAGGACTATCGATACATAGTTAGCATACGCTAGGCTTCATTGTTTACGTGCGCTAACGAGCAGGCTTAACGCACGCTACGTAGAATGCGTACCGTAAGCTAAGCAGTCCAGGCAGATTACATTTTATGAGCTTTCGGCCGTAAATTGGATTGTTAGACATTCGTACGATGTGAGATAAATTCTATATTATTTCTTTTGTTAAGGATCGAGCTTGCTACGTGATCGATCGAAGGGGTGACCTTTGAGTGTTTCGTTTTTCGTGGAAGTAGTATTCTTGTCTTCAAATCGAGGCAAGTACCTTAATTGTTTTATATATTGATGTTATACATATTGTCGTGCATATATGTCGTTGTTGTATGTCCACCTCGTGTTGGTCCGACGGGATCATCGGGGGATCTATGCTAGCGTGCGCGAGATCATCGGATGGGTTTTTCCACCTCGGGTTGGTTTGACGGAATCATAGGGGGGTCTAGGCAGTGAACGCTGGATCATTGGAATTACCATGTGTATGTTGTGATATCATGTTGTGATTATCATGTGTGTATGTTATTATTGAGTTTCTCGCAGGAGAAGACTCGTTGGTTCTCTCGTCATTTATGTTATTATTATTCTTCATGAGACATTGAATAATATGTTATGGTACTTGTACTAGCATCGTTGTGCTAACCCCTTAGGGGGTGAACATTTGTTTATGTTCAGGATCCAGGAGAGCGGGGAAACAACCACTGGAGTTGCATGACGACGAGGGTGCAGAGTGATGTTCCGGCCGGGTTTATTTGTTTGTTGTTTGTTGGTTATTTCAATAAGTACTTGAGTACATAGTCGTTTATGATGATTTGGATTTGGTGATGTATTGATACTTTTCCGTTGAATATTCGTACTTTCAGTATTGGTCAGAACTGTTGTACCTTATTTCCGTTATTTTCATACGTTGGTATCTGTTAATGTCTTTTTAGTTCTTCAGCATTGTAAATTCTTATGTAAAGGATTTACGACGCTGTAATATTCCTGAATATATCGGGGGTGTTACAGCTTGGGTTTGGAGCCACTCGATTTATGCACTATCTCATAGTTTATAAGAGATCCTATGAGAGCATTGAATTCAAGTTTCTTGAGGTCCTTTGATTTTATAATTGCCGTCACAGTGGCATCCCATTCTCGAGGAAGAGATCGTAGATCTTCTTCGCCTTGTCGCTACTGGATATGGGCTTTCTAAATGACGTAAGACCATTTGTAATTGCTGAAAAGCGGTCCAGCATGTTGGTGATTGTTTCGTCATCCTTCATGGAGAAGACTTCATAGTCATGGAGGAAATGTTGATTTTTGTTCCTTGACTTGGCTCGTCCCCTCATGTGTGAGTTCGAGAATCTCCCATATTTCTTTAGCACTTTCATATGCCGAGATTCGATTTAGTTCTTCCGGATTTAGTGCACAATAAAGGAGCTGAGCGGCACGGGAGTTTATGTGCGTGTTTTTACAGTCTTCATTAATATACTCGTCGAATTTTTTCAGCGATCCATCTTATCTTTTGGCAATTTTCGGACCAAGTGCGATTACTTTCTAGATTTAAATATCGTAGGCTTGGATGAATATAGCCATCTTCTCTTCCAGGTCATAAAATTTGATCCGTCGAATAAAGGTGGACGGTTGAGAGCATTGCCTTCTGTTTGAGCCATAAGTGCCATTTAGCGGATCTTCCTCCAGTGGTTAAACCGATATATGAGTTGACCAGCTTCGATACTAATTGATAGAGTAAAATTCCCACTAGAAGGGGGGTTGAATAGTGGAGAATTTTTTTTCTAGAAATTAAACATAATGCGGAAAGTAAGTGACACGAGATTTATAGAGGTTCGGTCCAAATGTGACCTATGTGCTCTCTTCGATCTTTTTCTATATGCTCAAGAACAACCACACATAACCTCGTCTCGTCTTCTATCGGTCCGAGCACAACCTTTACACAACTTGTCTTCAATTGGTCCAAGCACAACCAATCACTTAAGAATAAAAATTTCTTCTAGTGTTCTATCGGAACTAGAAAATCATTTTTTACAATTGTTGGAGTTTAATCCTAATTGTAATACCTGAAACTAGGCGGATATTACAGTGCCGTGGACCCCGGCTGGGACCCACCAGGCGAGTGAAAATGAATGAAATACACAGGGTAAATGTAGTACCGAACCACATTACATCATTAATTACTCCGATGAGGAGTTTAATACAACACACCCAAGATAATACAGAAATATATGTATATTTTATATGAAGATAAAACATACGACACTGAATAAAATGAGTATTCTAACGGAAGTCTGCAGTGGAAATAAAATAAGGAAAACACGAGTGAATGAAAAGGACTAGGGCCCCCTACTAGTATCACTGGGACTCCTCGCCGTCAACGTTCTCTTCCCGTGCCTTAGCCTTGCCATGACCTGAAAAACAAAATCCCCCAACGGGGGTCAGTTACACAGAACAACAATCCTCAAGAGTTGAATAAACACAATCATATATGCTGTATAAACCACAAGTTCGATCAAAAATCTCAAACCGTCGAACACATGCGATCAAAAGTGAATCGGTCCGATTATAACCCAATCCTATTGAAAACATATGCAATCAAACATGCTGTATGAATCAACTAACAGTACGGCACCACACTACGCCCGGGATGGAAATGTGTCCGTGCACAAGCCACCAATGAGTATCGATCGAATACACGTGTGGTCTTGTACCTAATCAGTCTCACGAAGTGATCTTCTCCTGTGCACAGTCCAATGTGAGGCCAACAACCAACACATGACTTAATATGTGCCCGACATGAAAATCCTACACATACCAACCGGCACGCCAGTATGACCCGGAATGCCACGAGATAACAAAAGTGACATCGAAATCAATAATGACTCACCGAGATGAAATGATAGTGAAATGAATGATAGCTCAATGAAATGATTGGAATCGTCGTTCCTCGTGACTAAAGTGATTAATTGACAATGACAAGTCTCGATACGGTTAATACAATATGAATGAGTTATGATTATGAATGAACAACAACAAAAGGAAAGAATATCCCTTTAACTGAGTAAGAATTAACTTACACAACGCTGATGAAGAATGTCCTTCCACGAACAACGTCCTAAATGAGATGTCGGTCGCTCGAACAACCTTGAATAACACAATTACCAATAATCTGGTTTAACACACGAATCAAACACGAGTATAACTAACTCAAAACGCCGATACGACTAAACCAAGTTCATTGGGGCATTATATCAAATACGTTGTGGCCAAACTTCGATTGTTTACAACCAAACCTCAATAATACCAATATCAAATCCCCAAGAAGTGTTTCAAACCAACAAAACATCTTCAATACGATCAATAATCCAATATGAATATCCAAATTCGTGATTTCAATAATAATTAATCGAAAACACCCAAATCCAACTCAATATTCAACGTGTTCTTGAATAACCTTTCAATAATCTGATGAATATTCATACATACCCGTAATCATATGTATATCTTTTCATACAACATGATTATAACGTCTAAAACATCATATCTCAACATAAATCGAAATCCAAGAGGTTTGGGAATATTACCTTTGAAGATCCAAACACTTTGATTCGATGAACACGAGTTAGATCGACGATCCGAGCTTCACAACCGAATGAAAATGATGAAGAATCAAGTATTCAAGTGATTGATGATGAAAATTTCTCCCACAAACCCTCTCTCTCAGATGCAGGATGAAAAATGAGCTTGATCCTCTCAAAAAATGCAATTATAGTGCAGCCTGCACTGTGTGCCGCGGCCCGGCCAAGTGTGCCGCGGCACAGGGCCAAAATCTGCCCCCAGTGCTCGGCAGTGTGCTGTGGCCCGGCCGAGTGTGCCGCGGCACAGGGCTAGAAAATGTGCACAGTGAATCGTCAGCATGCCGCGGCCCCCGGTACAGGCTGGTCGGCCAAAAAAACTGAAAAATTTGTGTGCCGCGGCGCACACTCCCTTGTGCCGCGGCTCACACCCCTTGGGTCCTAAAATGATGAAAAATGACCCGGGAAGAGAATAAAAGCAGTAGGAATCAATATTTGGGAAATAATAACACGAAATGGAAGTGCGAAAACCCCAAAACGGTGGTTCCAAGCAATGATTACAAGGGTTCGCCCAACAAAAGCACAACTTGAACAATGAGGAGATTTGAAATGACATGAACTCCAACGTCAACATCGACTAATGAATCAATTACAACAATCAAGATAATACTCTGGTCTCGATTCCCAAGCAAGGTTGAAACAATGAACAATATCGATACACAACTTAAAGTTATTCTGAACGGTGAACACGGATGAATGAATGTGGATGATGAATGATTATTAACAAGTGAAAAATTACTGAATGAAATTACTGAATCATAATGACTGAATTGCAACCGGGTATTACATACACCCCCCCCCCCCTTAAAAGAGTTTCGTCCCCGAAACTAAGGGTCAAACAACTCGAGATAACTCTCCCGCATACTATCCTCGGTTTCCCAAGTAGCCTCTTCGACTCCGTGTCTAGACCACTGAATTTTAACCAAAGGAATCGCCTTATTTCTCAAATGTTTGATTCACTGCTCTAAGACTCGTATGGGACGCTCCTCATACGAATGATCATCTGCGATCTCGATTTTGTCGAACTGAAGTATGTGACTCGGGTCGGCAACATACTTCCGTAGCTGAGAGACGTGAAACACATTATGAATTCGGCTCAACACCGGAGGTAAGGCCAATCGATAAGCTAGCTCGCCTACTCGTTCCAAAATCTCAAACAGTCCAATAAATCTTGGACTCAGCTTTCCCCACTTCCCGAAACGGAAGATACCTCGACTCGGGGATACCTTGACCAACACGTGGTCACCTGTCTCGAACTCTAATGGTCGGCGACTATTGTCTGCATAAGATTTCTGTCGACTCTGAGCGGTCAACAAACGACTCTTGATCAAAGCTACCTCCTCACGGGCGGCTATAAGCATATCGGGCTCGGTGCCGATTGATTCTGTTAAGTCATCCCAACACAAAGGAGATCAACAACTACGACCGTACAAAGCCTCGTAAGGTGCCATCTTAATCGAAGCATGCCAACTATTATTATACGTGAACTCGATCAATGGTAGTTGGGCTTCCCAATCGTCTTTCCAATCGAGGATGCATGCCCTCAACATGTCCTCCAATGTCTGAATAGTCCTCTCTGATTGTCCGTAGGACTGAGGATGAAAAGCTGTGCTGAAATTAAGCTGAGTTCCCATGGCACGATGAACTGATTTCCAAAAATGAGACACGAATCGCCCATCACGATCAGAAACGATACTCTTAGGAGTACCGTGCAATCTCACTATTTCTTTGATGAACAAATAAGCAAGTCTCTCGGGACCCCAAGTATCCTTAATCTCGAGAAAATGAGCTGACTTAGTTAGATGATCCACAATTACCCAGATTGTATTCATGCCACAGCGACTCGTCGGTAAACTCGTGATGAAATCCATTGAAATATCCTCCCACTTCCACTCCGGAATAGGGAGCGGTTTCAGCATACCCACCGGTCGCTGATGTTCTATCTTGACTTGTTGACAGGTGAGACATCTCGAAACAAACTCGGCGACTTCACGCTTCATATTACTCCACTAGTAATTTTGTTTCAAGTCTTTGTACATCTTGCTGGACCCCGGATGAATAGGATAAGGGGTAGCATGGGCTTCTCTCAAAATCAAGTTTTTCAACTCGTCATTCGCCGGTACACATAACCGATTCTTAAATCTCAAGAGTCCATCCTCGTGGACCACAAAGCCAGGGGCTTTCCCCTATGCCACATCCTCGCAGATGCGCAAAAAAAACGGGTCCGAACCCTGATTCACTCTGATCGCCTCTTCAAGTGGCGATGAAATCTCCAGCATACAAAGTTGTCCCTGAACACACTGTAACCAAACCTCGATCTTATGCCTAAGTAATTCTTGCTGAAGTTCCTTCTGAACTGTTAGTCGAGTAAGCATCTGCTCCTGAACGGACTTACGACTCAAGGCGTCGGCGACAATGTTCGTCTTGCCCGGGTGGTAAAGTATCTCAATATCATAATCTTTGATTAGTTCTAACCACCGTCTCTGTCGCATATTTAACTCCTTCTGAGTAAATATATATTTTAAACTCTTATGATCAGTGAATATCTGACAGGTAACGCCATAAAGATAATGACGCCAAATCTTCAATGCGAACACCACTGCTGCTAGCTCCAGGTCGTGGGTCGGATAATTTACCTCGTAAGGTCTCAATTGCCGTGAAGTATAAGCAATAACTTTTCCGTTTTGCATGAGTACACATCCGAGACCCTGTCCGGATGCATCACTATAGACCACAAATTCTTCCGTCCCTTGCGGTAAAGAAAGGACAGGTGCTGAAATTAACCGGCTCTTGAGTTCCTCAAAACTATGTTGACACGTGTCGGACAACGTGTATTTCTTATCTTTCCTAAAAAGGTTCGTCATGGGTTGAGCGATTTTATAAAATCCTTTCACAAATCGCCGATAATAACCAGCTAATCCAAGGAAACTTCGAATTTCCTTAACATTCTTCGGAGGTTGCCAATCTCGGATAGCCTCCGTCTTCTGAGGGTCGACACGAACTCCGTCTGATGAAATTACATGTCTGAGAAATGTCACTTCGGACATCCAGAATTCACATTTGAAAAACTTCCCATAAAGTTGCTATCGTCTCAACACGTCGAGCACCTGATGAAGGTGAAACTCATGATCCTCCCGGTTACGAGAATAAATTAAAATGTCATCAATGAAGACAACCACGAACCGATCTAAATAGTCGATGAAAACCCGATTCATTAACTCAATGAATACCGCAGGTGCATTAGTTAACCCAAACGGCATTACCACAAACTCATAATGACCATAGCGTGTTCGGAACGCCGTCCTAGCAATATCCGACTCTCGGATTCGCAACAGATGATACCCAGATCTTAAATCGATCTTGAAAAATACTGAAGCTCCCTGAAGTTGATCCAAAAGATCATCAATACGGGGTAGGGGATATTTATTCTTGATCGTCACACTTTTCAGCTCTCGGTAATCAATACACAAATGGAAAGAACCGTCCTTCTTCTTCACAAATAATACCGGTGCTCCCCACGGAGACGCACTCGGCCGGATATAACCCTTCTCATTCAAATCCTCCAATTGATTCTTTAGTTCCAGCATTTCGGTCGGGGCCATACGATACGGTGCCTTCGATATTGGAGATGTACCAGGCTCCAACTCAATCATGAATTCCACATCTCTCTGGAGGCAAACCAGGTAACTCGTCTGGAAATACGTCGGCATAATCTCTCACTACCGGAATATCCGTCAACATTATTGATGATCTCTCGGTCTTAGTCATATAGCACCAATAACTGACATACCCCTGATTGAGTAATTTCACTGCTTTCATCAAGTTGATGACTCTCCCGGAACAGCTGGGATTACCTCCCTGAAAAACACATTCGACCCCATCGTCTGAAATGATAGTGACCA